>CAJNRD030001119.1:16923288-16989970 GCA_905319865.3 Cotesia congregata | reverse complement strand
AAAAAATCTAAGCAAGCTTTTGTTTTATTAATAATTTTCTTACTTCATTTATAATTTCATTTAATAAATGTTTGTGTTTAAAAAAAAAAAAAAAGAGCAGTTAATTAATCGGAACAGGAATTTTCACAGAGCTCTAAAGATCTACAATATTATCATCGAGAACGAGACATATAATATAATTGTGTGATCAAACGAGCCGGCCGAAGGCCGGCGAAGTTTGATCAAAATTATATGTAATGTCTCGTTCGAAGATGATAATATTGTAGTCATGCTTGTCATGCTTAAAGTCACAACGTTTAACGCATAAGAATTTTAAAAGTGGCGCTCTCCCGCCATACTGGCCGCTCGCCAGGCCCTCTACCCTCATATTGTTTTGTGATGTGTCAGGAATTGTCACTGCACCAAGATGATAGCGGGCTTATTCTAGTCTTTTTTTTTTTTTTTTTAATTATTTGGGTTAGAAAGTGGTGGGAATCTATCATCTTCGAACGAGACATTACATATAATTTTGATCAAACTTCGCCGGCCTTCGGCCGGCTCGTTTGATCACACAATTATATTATATGTCTCGTTCTCGATGATAATATTGTAGATCTTTAGAGCTCTGTGAAAATTCCTGTTCCGATTAATTAACTGCTCTTTTTTTTTTTTTTTTAAACACAAACATTTATTGAATAAAAATATAAATGAAGTAAGTAAAATATAAGTAAGAAAATTATTAATAAAACAAAAGCTTGCTTAGATTTTTTCCAAAATTGCCCGTGCAAATTGACTATTAGGAGTCTGAATGGGCTTATTATAAAATTTAAAAAAGGTCTGAGAATTTGGTGTCCAACCAGCGCATCGTCGTATTGTCGAAATGTCCACACCCCGTTTGTGAGCAGTTGAAACCGCTGCATGTCGTGTGCTGTATGCACTAAATTGATTTGTATCTACTCCTGCCTTTCCCAGGAGTGACTTTATCCAGTGGCCGATGGTTTGTGATGAGGCTGGTCCGTATGGTTTTGTAGATCCAATAAATAAAGTCTTCGTCTCACTACTTCTTAATTCTTTAGTAATATCAATATAATCCAAAACTGCTGATGCCACACAGAGCCCTGGTCTATCTGTGTAGAATGGCAATACAAGTTCCGGATATACAGATCCAGGTTTTGTTGTTTTTGTTAGCTCCGTAATTTTTATTTTTATCTCAGTTTTTGTTCTCTCTATATTCTCTATTCTCACCAATGCTAGAGTTTGAAGTCTTTGAGCTGTAGTTAATGCCAACAAGGTTGCTACTTTTTCAGCAGCTTCTTTCAATTTAAATTGACTAAGAGGATGCATTTTTTCTATATATTTCAGCACCGGGACCACATCCCATGTTGAATTATATTTTGGTTTGGATGGTCTTTGTTTAAATACACTTTTTAAGAAACGTGATATCAGGCCATCATTGTTAATATCGTAAGCTGATATTAAAGATATCGTAGATCTAGCAGTGTTGAGAGTAGTATAGCTTGCTCCTTCCTTAAACATGTTGTTCAGGAATTGAATGATATCAGTCGTTTTTGAATTATACAAGTCGATATTATTAAAACGTGCAAACGACCACCATCGTTTTAGATTAGACTCGTATTGCTTCAAGGTGGACTTTGTGATTGAATTTATCATCATATCTGCAGCTTCATCCGAAAGTCCTTTCTTTGTATATGCTTCCCTGACAACTTCCCTGCCACCAGGGAAAGGTGGGACGACAGTGGATGGCCGATGTTTCTGAAAGGAGAAAATAGCAGGTTGGATCGTGGTTTAAATAGAATAGGTGGTTCTATGAGAAGAGATGTAAACAGAGGGTACCATGGCTGTGTCGGCCAAACTGGTACTACTAAGATACCAACTGCTTGGTCATTAACTATTTTTCTAAGGACCCGTAAAATAATCGCGAACGGAGGAAAGGCATAGAAGTTTTGACTTGTCCAAGATGTAGTAAAGGCATCGACTAGCTTCGCTTCTGGGTCAGGAAATCTCGAGAAAAAAATTTTACATTTTTTGTTTAATCTAGAAGCAAATAGATCGACTGAGAATGTGCCGAACCTCTCGTGAATTTGTTCGAACGCAGTTCGAGCGAGCTCCCATTCGGAGTCAACATTGTCATAACGCGAAGCTCTATCTGCTTCAACATTTTTTGCTGATGGTATGTATGATGCTTTCAACCATAGGTGTCTTTTTTCACACCACTCCCAGATTTTTCTGGAGAGTTCACTAAGATGCGGATATTGAACACCTCCTGCTCTATTTATGTACGCTATAGCCGTCGTGTTGTCTAAGCGTAACAAAAATTCCTGATTTGACAGTTTTGAGGTGAAACATTTTATTGCAAAGAAAGCCGCCAATAACTCAAGATAATTTATGTGATTTTTTCTTTCTTCTTTGTTCCAAAACCCGAAAGCCTCTTTGCCTTTACAGTAACAACCCCATCCAGATAAGGATGAGTCCGAAAAAATTTCAAGTGTATACTTATGAGTCCTAATTGGACACGAACCAATAATAGCATTAATTCTCCACCAAACCAGGTCTTCCATCATCGAATCGGTTATTAGTATTTTTCTCTCATAATTACCGCCGTTAAATTTTAAAGCTAGAAATTTTTGTCTTTCTAGGCGTTTACAATGAATAAAACCGTAAGCTACGGCTGGACAAGCAGATGTCAACACCCCCAATAGTTCAGCAAATTTTCGTATTTTGTACATCTTACCTAATTTAAACTCTTCTAACAATTTAACTATCTGAGATTTCTTTTTATCTGGTAACTTTAAGGAGAAGTTAATTGTGTTAATAATGAAGCCTAAATACTTGCATTGCTGCTTTGCAATTAATGAACTTTTTTCATAATTAATAACTAAACCAAAGTATTCTAAAATTTTAACTGCTTCTCTCATATTATTTTCACAGCTATTTTTATGTTTTTCAATAAAGAGAAAATCATCTAAGTATAATACAAGTATCATTCCTTTTAATCTTAATATATTTACTATAGGCTTCATAACCTTTGTAAACGTATATGGGCTAGTGCAAAGCCCAAATGGTAGGCATAAAAACTGAAAAATTTTTCCTTTGAATTTAAACCTTAAATATTTTTGATGCTCTACGAAAATAGATATAAGAAAATAAGCATCCTTAAGATCTATTGATCCTAAGAAATCATTGGGAGATAGTAAGCCTAAAGCAGACCTGATGTCCTCTAATTTAAAGTGTGGAGCCTCGATAAATTTATTTAATTCTTTTAAATTAAGAATAAATCTATTTGAGCCATCTGGCTTCGGTACCAGAAAATACGATGAGATGAACTGCCCTTCGCAGTCCTCACATTCTTCGATAGCACCCTTTCTTAGCAACTTTTCAATCTCAAAATCTAATAACCTTTCCTCCTCTGGTGCCCAAATTTTTTCTTCTGGAATAAACATCTGAGTTGGTGTCTCAATAAATGGTATTTGATAACCACTTATGTAACTTAATATGTGTCTATCATTGGAAATCTCTTTCCATCTCTCCACATAAAAAGATAAGCGACCAGCTGTTTTATTTACCTGTACTATTTCCTCGACGATGAGTGGCTCGTCGACCGCGTTGCTGTCTTCGATGACGTACGCTGCGTCTTGTTCGACTTCGGCTTGAATTTCATGAAGCGTCTCTGTTGTTGACCCACCGGACGGTAAGCCGCCGGTGGGTACTTGGAGTTTCCCGAACCCTGAAATTTTTGAGACGGTTTCAGAGGAGTCTTCTCCTTAATATCGGCGCAGGCTTTCTCAATTTCCTTGGCATCCTTGACGCTTTCTTTTAACTTGTCTCCATAGAGCCATTCATTGGAGATCATAGAATCCACCACTGGCTTGATATTTTTATTCAGCTGAGGAGTAATAAAAGATTTTCGGGCTTCTGTCTGTTGAAAAAATACATCAGTTAAAATCTGGCCTGCATGACTGATGTACGTGGTAAATAGATCCTCATCCAGGCCTTCTTTTGGAGGATCTAGTAGCAAAGACACTGCTGCCCCCAACGCCGAAATTGCCGTACCAACACAATTCTGTGTTTCTAAAAAATGTTGATCCCTCTTCTTAGCAATTTCTGATAAGAGAGGTACAATCTCAAGATTTATCTTGGGAGCTTCTGTATAAAATTCCCCTTTTCTATTGTATGATTGGAGAATTTCTTTTTTATTTTTCTCAGGCAGCCCTTTCTTTTTCCACTCCAGCCAGGTTTCTTTGAGTTCTGGGTGATGCTTTACATCTTTAAATGTGGAATCTTTGGCATCAAAGCCCAAAATTTTTAAAATATCATCCCTTGATGATTCTGCCTCGGTGGTAGGATCTATTTTTCCGTTAGCCTCGTCTGACAGCGTCACTGTTTCCACTAGACTGTTTGTCTTGTCTGTGTTCTCCTTATTCTCAAGATCTAAAATAGGAGAAATTTTTTACTGAACACATTTATAATAATGTAGCAGCACTTATTGTGCAACTTGTATTAGCGTTCTTATTGAACTTATTACAAGTTACTACAGATAGACATATGTGTCGGGTGTCGTATGGACTGGTCAATGTCGTATGGACATTGCCTCCCACCTTTCGTGTGGATAGATGGGAATTGATAAAGTAGTAAATAATACAAACGAACTTACCATTATTATCTTTAGCTAAAGAATTCTCTTGTTGAGAATTTTTCGAAGCTATTTGCTCTTTTTGAATGTTGACGAGGTCCGTGACCACCTTTGTTAGGTTAATCACGCGGTTTTCCAACTCATCTATTTTTTCATCTCTATGACGCTTGCGTCGTTCTCGGGATCTGGATCGGGATTTTGAGCGTTTTTTCCCTTTGCGATCTGACATTTTTTATGTTTTAATTCTTTTTTAATTAATTTATATTTAATTATTTAATTGAGCGAAATGCGAAAAACGTTTTAACTCGTAAACACAACGAAACAATATATGAGGGTAGAGGGCCTGGCGAGCGGCCAGTATGGCGGGAGAGCGCCACTTTTAAAATTCTTATGCGTTAAACGTTGTGACTTTAAGCATGACAAGCATGACTACAATATTATCATCTTCGAACGAGACATATAATATAATTAACATATATATAAAAATTTTTTCTCGGATATAATCATACTTGGCTGTTATAACCCCATGTATAATCCATATATGTCTATATATGATCAGATCAGATTATATATGAATGAGTCTTTATATAATTAGATCTAATCAGACTTGTATAGTTAGATCTGATCAACATTTTTTATTTGAAACAAATTTTTTTTTGATAATCACAAAAAGTGCAAAATGGTGTTCATAATTACGTTTAAATAATTCTGAAATACAAATTTTTTACATTTCCTATGAAAAGTTTTGGTCTGCTCTACTACTACCTAATAGTAAAATGATTATTTATTTTATGAATAGTTTATTAAAATAAATTAATTATGAACTATGACTATCCAAATATATTATAAAATCAATTTTTATATTATATATAAGATAAACTCATATGATGCATTAAGTAGATCATAGAATCATTATTGTCTAAAATAGCAGCATAGCAGACAGAAACTTCAAAACGCACGGAGATTACCAAAGTTAAGCCGCATTGAGTAGAGTTAGTAGTTGGATGGGTGACCGCTGGTGTTATAACAGTAAAATTATATACTGACATTTTTTTTTGCATTTTAATTATTTTTAGAGAATCGCGTAGGACCATATTAAATACTCTATCCATAAAATTAACCCAATAATTAATTAAACATTGTTATTTGTTATATATAATTATTAGGGTGTGTAGGACCATATTAAATACTCTATTCATAAAATTAACCCAATAATTAATTAGATGTGATAAATATATAATTAAACATTGTTATATATAATTATATATAGTTATATATGATTATATATAATTATATATGATTATATTTGGCCATTTTTCATATATAATCATATATAACCAATTTATATATAAATATATATAATTATATATAAATATTTTTTCTCGGGTCGGGACCTCCAATAAACAATTAGTACCGTAATTAACGTGTATTCTTCATTCACTGAGCGACCCACAACCTTTTCAACATTTAAGTATTTTTCAGTGAGACGCTGAGCTAGTCCGGAGGTCTGTTTATGTGACAGGTAAATGACCAGGTGTAGGCTCACACGTAACATAGGGCATAAAGAAACCTTATTTTTTGAGCCTAAACCTATTGTCCTTAGTTTTGACATACTTTTTTATATTTATCAACGTCACACAAGGACAAAATAGGTACAATGACCATTGAGAGGGACGAAGGATGACACAGGAGGAACCCTGTAATTTTAAGGTCGATAAGAAAATTTTAGGGCCTAAAGAAACCTGATTTTTTGAGCCTAAATCAATTGTATTTTGGTTTGACATAATTTTATTGATTATTCAAGGTCATACAAGGTCAAAATAGGTTCAATAAATATTAACAGGAACAGTGGATGACTTAGGAAAAACCCTGTATTTTTTAAGGTCCATAAAAAAATTTTAGGGCGTAAAGAAACCTGATTATTTGAGCCTCAACCTATTCTCCTTAGCTTTCACCTGCTTTTTTATATTCTTCAACGTCACACAAGGTCAAAATAGGTTTAATAAACATTAAGAGGGACGAAGGATGACACAGGAGGAACCCTGTAATTTTTAACGTCGATAAAAAAATTTAAGGGCATCAAGAAACCTGATTTTTTTGGGCCTAAATCGATCGTACTTGGGTATGACCTACTTTTATTGATATGTCAATGTCTTACAAGGTCAGAATAGGTTAATCAAAAATCCGGATCGACGGAGGATAACTTAGGTGGAACCCTGTGATTCTATAAGACCAAAAAATAATTAAAGAGCATAAAAAAACCTGATTTATAGGGCCTAAATCAATTTTACTTGAGGTCGACCTAATTTTTTATATTTTTCAAGCTCATACAAGGTCAAAATAGGTTCAATAAAATTTTGCAGGAACAGTGAATGACTAAGGAGAAATTTTGTAATTTTTAAGGTCCAAAAAAAAATTTTAGGCCATAACGAAACCTGATTTTTTGGGCCTAAATCAATTGTACTTGGGTTTGACCAATATTTATTGATTATTCAAGGTCATACAAGCTCCAAATAGGTTCAATAAAAATTAGGAGGGAAGAAAAATGACTCGAAATATACTCTGTAATTCTGAGAAAGAATAAAAAAATTTTAGGGCATAATAAAACCTGATTTTTTCGGCCTAAATCGATCGTACTTGGGTTTGATCAACTTTTATTGATTTGTCAAGGTCTGACAAGGTCAAAATAAGTAAAAAAAATATTGAGAGGGACATTAGATAAATTATGAGGTACTCTGTGGTTTTGAAGAACCATGGAAAAATTTAAGGGCATGAAGAAACCTAATTTTTCGAGCCAAAACCTATTGACCTCAGGTTTGACCTACTTTTATTGAATTTTCAATGTCACACAAGGTCAAAATACGTTTAATGAAATATAGAAAGGTCGTAGGTTGTCTGAAGAAATACACTGTAATGTTGAAGAAGTATAAAAAAATTTAAAGTCATAAAGAAACCAGATTTTTTTGGCCTTAATCTATAAAACTTAGGTTTGACCTACTTTTATTAATTTTCCAACGTCATACAAGGTCAAAATAGGCTCAATCATGATTTAGAGCGACATTGGAAGTGTAAGGAGATACCCTGTGGTTGTTAAGGTCGATAAAAAAATTTTAAGGCATAATAAAACCTGATTTTTTGGGCCTAAATCGATCGTACTTGGGTTTGACCTACTATTATTGATATGTCAATGTCTTAAAAAGTCAGAATAGGTTTATCGAAAATTCAGATCGACGGAGGATAACATAGGAGGTAACCTGCGATTTTATAAGACCAAAAAATAATTAACGGGCTTAAATAAACCTGATTTATAGGGCCTAAATCAATTTTACTAGAGTTCGACCTACTGTTTTCTATTTTTCAATGTCTCACGAAGTCAGAATAGGTTAAATAAACATCGAGAGGGACGAAGGAAGACGCAGGAAGAATCCTGAAATTTTCAAGGACTATAAAGAAATTTAAGGGCATAAAGAAACCTGTTTTTTTTAAGCCTAAGCCTATTGTCCTTAGGTTTGAACTACTTTTTTATATTTTTCAAGGTCACACAAGGTCAAATTAGGTTTAATACTTATCAAGAGGTACGGAGGACGACACAGGAGGAATGCTGTAATTTTCACGATCTATAAAAAAATTTAAGGGCAAAAAAAAACCTGATTTTTTGGGCCTAAAACAATTGTACTTCGGTTTGACCTACTTTTATTGATTATTCAAGATCATACAAGGTCAAAATAGGTTCAATAAATATGGACAGGGACAGTGGATGACTGAGGAAAAACCCTGTAATTTTTAAGGACCATAAATAAATTTTAGGACATAAAGAAACCTGATTTTTTGAGCCTAAACCTATTGTCCTTAGGTTTGACCTACTTTTTTATGTTTATCAATGTCACACAATGTCAAAATAGGGTTAATGAACATTGAAAGAGACGGAGGATAATACAGGAGGAACCCTGTAATTTAAAGGTCGATAAAAATATTTTAGGGTATAAAGAAACCTGATTTTTTTGGCCTAAATCAATTGTACTTCGAATTGACCTAATTTTATTGATTATTCACGGTCAAACAAGGTAAAAATAGGTTCAATAAATATTAAGTGGGACGGAGGATGACACAGTAGGTGCCCTGTAATTTTTCAATGCGATAAAACAATTTTAAGGCATCAAGAAAGCTGATTTTTTGGGCCTAAATCAATTGTACTTGGGTTTGACCTACTTTTATTGAATTTCCAAGGTAATACAAAGTCAAAATAGTTATAATAAAATTTGAGAGGGATATTGCATGACTTAGGAGATACCCTGTGATTTTTGAGGACCATAAAAATATTAGGGCACAACGAAACCTGATTTTTTAGGCATCATTCGATAGTTCTTGCGTTTGACCTACTTGTATTGATTTTTCCAGGTCACACAAGCTCAGAATAGGTTTGATAAAAATTGTAAGCAACGGAGGATGACATAGGAAGTACTCTGTAATTTTTAAAGATCGTCGAAAAGTTTGAGGGCGTTAAAGAACCTGATTTTTTGGGCCTCATTCAATTGTAAATATTTTTTAACTACTTTTATTCATTTTTCAAGGTCATACAAGGTCGAAATAGCTTCAATCATAATTGACAGTGACAGTGGATGACTTAGGAGGAGCCGTGTAATTTTTTAAGGCCATAAATAAATTTTAGGTCATAACGAAACCTGATTTTATTCCATTAAATCAATTGGACTTGGGTTTGAACTACTCGTTATAATTTTTGAAGGTTATACAAGGTCAAAATAAGTTCAATTATAATCAAGAGAAAGAGAGGATGACTTTGAAAAAACTGTGTATCTTTAGAGGACCATTTAAAAAATCTTATGGAATGAAAAAACCTGATTTTTTCGGCCCTAATCGATAATACTTGCGTTTGACATACTTTTATTGGTTTTTCAAGGTTACACAACGTCAGAATAGGTTCGATGAAAATGAAAAGCAACGGAGAATGACATAGAAGGTAGTCTGTAATTTTTAAGGAACTTAGAAAAATTCTAGGGCGTTAAGTAACCTGATTTTTTGAGCCTAAATAAATTGTACTCGAGTTTGACGTAATTTCATTAATTTTTCAAGGTCATACAAGGTCAGAATATGTTTAAGTAAAATATAGATCGACGAAGGATATTTCAGGAGGTAGCCTGGAATTTTATAAGAGTATAAAAAAATTTGAGGGCATAAAGAAAAGTGATTTTTTGGGCCTCAATAAATTTTACTTGTGATTTATATAATTTTATTGGTTTTTCAAAGTCATACAAGGTCAGAACAAATAAGATAAAAATTTAAAGCGACGGAGGATGACATAGGAAGTACTCTGTGATTATAAAGAATCATTAAAAAATTTTAAAGCGTAAATTAACGTTATTTTTTGAGCCTTAATCAATTTCACTCGTGTTTGATCTACTTTCATTAATTTTTCAAGGTCATACAAGTTCGAAATAGGTTCAATAAAAAATAAGAAAAAGATAAGATGACTCAGAAGATACTGTGTATATTTTAAGGACCATAAAAACATCTGAGGGCATAAAGAAACCTGATTTTTTGGGGCTCAATCAATTTTACTCGAGTTCGAACTTTGTGATGTTATTCAAGGTCATACAAAATCAGAATATGTTCAATAACTATTGAGAGGTACGAAGGATCTTACAGAAGGTGCCCTGTAATTTTTAAGAGCCATAAACAAATTTTAAAGCATCACGAAACCTGATTTTTTGGGCCTCAATCGATTGTACTTAGTTTTGACGTACTTTTATTAATTTTTTGAGGTCATACAAGGTCAAAATAGGTTCAATGAAAATCGACAGGGACAGTAGATGACTTAGGAGGAACCCTGTAATTTTGAAGGCCCATAAAAGAATTTAAGGGCCTAAAGAAACCTAATTTTTTGATCCTAAACCTATTGTCCTTAGGTTTGAACTTCTTTTATCGAATTTTCAATGTCGTGCAAGGTCAGAATAAGATTAATAAATATTAAAAAGGTCGAAAGTTGTCTAAGGAGATACTCTGTTATTCTGAAGGAGTATAAAAAAATTTTAAGTCATAAAAAAACCAGATTTTTTTGGCCTTGATCCATAAAAATTAGGTTTGACCTACTTTTATAAGTTTTCCAAGGTCATACAATGTCAAAATTGGCTCAATCAAAATTTAGACGGACAT
Source organism: Cotesia congregata (assembly GCA_905319865.3). Taxonomy (NCBI): domain Eukaryota; kingdom Metazoa; phylum Arthropoda; class Insecta; order Hymenoptera; family Braconidae; genus Cotesia; species Cotesia congregata. The sequence continues at coordinate 16,979,169 of CAJNRD030001119.1, read as the reverse complement.
TGAAAGTCTAATAAAATAACCTGTTATTTTTAAGGACCATAAATATATTTTAGGGCATAATAAAACCTGATTTGTTCGGACTAAATCGTTCGTACTTGGGTTTGACCTACTTTTATTAAAATGTCAATGTCTTACAAAGTCAGAATAGAATCATAAAAAATTTGGTCAAACAGAGAATAACTGAGAAGGTACCGTGTGATTTTATAAGACCAAAAAATAATTGAAGTGCATAAAAAAAACCTGATTTATAGGGCCTAAATCAATTTTACTTAAGTTCGACCTACTTTTTTATATTTTTCAAGGTCACGCAAGGTCAAAATAGGTTACTGAACATTGAGAGGGACGGAAGATAGAACAAGAGGAACCCTGTTATTTTTAAGGTCGATAAAAAAATTATAGGGCATAAGAAAACCTGATTTTTTAGGCCTCAACCAATTATACTTGGTTTTGACCTACTGTTATCAATTTTTCATGCTCATACAAGGTCAAAATAGGTTCAATAAAAATTTAAAGGGACAGTAAATGGCTCAAGTGACACCCCGTAATTTTTATGGTCCATAAAAAAATTTAAGGTAATAACAAAACCTGATTTTTTGGGCCTGAATCAATTGTACTTGGGTTTGACCTACATTTATTAATTATTCAAGGTCATTCAAGTTCCAAATAGGTTCACTAAAAATCGAGAGAGATGAAGAATGACTCCGAATATACTCTGTAATTTTAAGGTAGCATAAAAAAAATTTAGGGCATAATAAAACCTGATTATTACGGCCTAAATCGATTGTACTTGGGTTTGACCTACTTTTATTGATTTGTCAAGGTCTTACAAGTTAAAAATAGGTTCAATAAATAATGAGAGGGACATTTAATAATATAGGAGATACCCTGTAATTTTGGAGATCATAAAAAAGTTTGAGGGCATAAAGAAACCTAATTTTTTGAGCCTAAACCTATTGTCCTTAGGTTTGACATAGCTTTATTGAATTTTAAATGTCATACAAGGTCAGAATACGTATAATATATTTTAGAAAGTTCGTAGGTTGTCTAAAAAAATACTCTATTATGTTGAAGGAGTATAAAAAAATTTAAAGTTATATAGAAACCAGATTTTTTTCGCCTTAATCCATAAAACGTAGGTTTGACCAACTTTTATTTATTTTCCAAGGTCATACAACGTCAAAATAAGCTCAAACATAATTTAGAGGGACATGGGAAGTCTGAGGAGATACCCTGTGATTTTAACGACGATAAAAAAATTTTAAGGCATAATAACACCTGATTATTTGGCCCTAAATCGATCGTACTTGGGTTTGACCTACTTTTATTGATATGTCAATTTCTTACAAGGTAAGAATAGGTTCATCAAAAATTTGGATCGACCGAGGATAACTCAGGAGGAACCCTGTGATTTTATAAGATGAAAAAATTATTAAAGGGCATAAAAAAACGTGATTCATAGTGCCTAAATAAATTTTACTTTAGTTCGACCTAATTTATTATATTTTTCAAGGTAACGGAAGGTCAAAATAGGTTTAATAAACATCGAGAGGGACGGAGGAAGACATAGGTCTAATCCTGTAATTTTCAAGGTCCATAAAAAAATTGAAGGGCATAAAGAAACCTCATTTTTTGGGCCTCAATCAATTGTACTTGTTTTTGACCTACTTTTATTAATTTTCCAAGCTCATAGACGTCAAAATAGGTTCAATAAATATTGACAGGGACAGTGAATGACTAAGAAGAAATCCTGTAATTTTTTAGGTCCAAAATAAAAATGTTAGGGCATAACGAAACCTGATTTTTTGGCCCTAAATCAATTGTACATTTGTTTGACCAACATTTATTAATTATTCAAGGTCATACAAGGTCCAAATAGGTTCAATAAAAATCTAGAGGGAAGAAGAATGAATCAGAATATACTCTGTAATTTTGAGGGAGCATAGAAAAATAATTAACGGGCATGTAAAAACCTGATTTATAGGGCCTAAATCAAATTTACTTGAGTTCAACGTACTTTTTTGAATGTTTCAAGGTCACACAAGGTCAAAATATGTTTAATATACATTAAGAGGGACTGGAGATGACACAGGAGGTGTCCTGTAATTTTTGAGAGCCATAAAAAATTATAAGGCATCAAGAAACCTGATTTTTTAGGCCTAAATCAAATGTAATTGGGTTTGACCTACTTTTATTGATTTGTAAACTTCTTACAAGTTCGAAATAGGTTCATCACAAATTCAAATTGACGAAGGATATCTCAGGAGGTACCCTTTGATTTTATAAAACGAAAAAATAATTAAAGGTCATAAAAAAAAAGTGATTTATAGGGCCTAAAACAATTTTACTTGAGTTTGACGTACTTCTCTATATTTAACATCACACAAGGTCAAAATAGGTTTAATTGACATCAACAGGGACGGAATATGACACAGGTAGAACCCTAAAATTTTTAAAGTCGATCAAAAAATTTTAGGGCATAAAAAAAACCGATTTTTTTGGCCTCAATCAATTGTACTTGTTTTTGACCTACTTTTATTTATTTTTCAAGCTCATACACGTTTAAAATAGAGTCAATAAAATTTTACAGGGACAGTAGATGACTAAAGAGGAGCTCTGTAGTTTTGAAGGTCAATAAAAAAATTTTAGGGCATAAGGAAACCCGATTTTTTGGGCCTAAATCGATAGTACTTGGGTTTGACCTACTTTTATTGATATGTCAATGTTTTACAAGGTCAGAATAGGTTCATTTGAAATTTGGATTGACGGAAAATAACCCAGGAGGTACTCCGTTATTTTATACGACCAAAAAATAATTAAAGGGAATTAAACAACCTGATTTATAGGGCCTAAATCAATCTTACTTCAGTTTTACCTACATTTTGACATTTTTCAACGTCACACAAGGTAAAAATACGTTTAATAAACATTAAAAGGGATAAAGGATGACAGAAGAGATGCCCTGTAATTTTTGAGGGCCATAAAAAAATTTTAAGGCATCGAGAAACCTGATTTATAGGGCCTCAATGAATTGTACTTCGTTTTAACCTACTTTCATTAATTTTTCAAGGTCATACAAGGTCAAAATAGGTTCAATAAAAATTGACTGGAACAGTGGACGACCGAGGAGGATCGCTGAAATTTTAAAGGAGCATAACAAATTTTAGGGCATAAAAAAACCTGATTTTTTGGGCCTGAATCAAATGTACTTGGGTTTGACTTACTATTATTGATTATTCAAGGTCATACAAGGTCATAATAAGTTCAATAAATATTGACAGGTGAAGTAGATGAATTAGGAGAAACCCTGAAATTTTTAAGTACCATCAAAATTTTTAGGGCATAAAGAAACCGGATTTTTTTAGCCTAAACGTATTGTACTTAGGTTTGACATACTTTTAAATATTTTTCAACGTCACACAAGGACAAAATAGGTTTAATGAACATTAAAAGGGACAGAGGATGACACAGGAGGAACCCTGTAATTCTTAAGGTCGATAAAAAAATTTTAGGGCACAAAGAAACCTGATTTTTTGGGCATCAATCAATTGTATTTGGTTTTGACCTTTTTTTAATAATTGTTCAAGCACATTCAAGGTTAAAATAAGTTCAATAATTATTTGAAGAGACAGTGGATGACTAAGTAGGCACCCTGTAATTTTTAAGGTCCATACAAAAATTTTATGGCATAATAAAACCTGATTTTTTCGGTCTAAATCTATCGTACTTGGGTTTGACCTACTTTTATTGATTCAAGGTCATACAAGGTCAAAATAGGTTCAGTAAATATCGACAGGGACAGTGAAAGACTTGAGAGCAAACCTGTAATTTTTAAGAACCATAGATAAACTTTAGGGCATAAAGAAACCTGATTTTTTGAGCTTAAAACTATTGTCTTTAGGGTTGACCTACTTTTTTATATTTTTTAGCGTCACACAATGTCAAAATATGTTTTATGAACATTGAAAGGGAAAGGAGGATGTTACAGGAAAAACTATATAATTTTTAAGGTCAATAAAAAAATTTAAGGTCACAAAGAAACCTGATTTTTTAGGCCTAAATCAATTGTACTTAATTTTTACGGCTTTTTATTGATTAGTAAATGTCTTACAAGGTCAGAATAGGTTGATCGAAAATTTAGATTGACGGAGGATGACTTAGGAGGTACCCTGTGATTTTATATGACCAAAACATAATTAAAGGGCATGAAAAACCTGATCAATAGGGCCTAAATCAATTTTACTTGAGTTCGACGTACTTTTTTATATTTTTCAACGTCACACAAGGTCAAAATAGGTTTAATAAAGATTAAAAAGGATGGAGGATGACACAGGTGGAAGACTGTTATTTTTGAGGTCGATGAAAAAATTTTAGGGCATAAAAACACGTCATTTTTTTGGCCTCAATAAATTGTACGTGGTTTTGACCTACTTTTATTAATTTTTCAAGCTCATATAAGTTCAAAATAGGTTCAATAAAAATTTACAGGGACAGTGGATGACTAAGGAGGAACCCTGTAGTTTTTACGGTCTATAAAAAAATTTTAGGGCATAACGAAACCCGATTTTTTGGGCCTAAATCGATTGCACTTCTGTTTGACCTACAATTATTGATTATTCAACATCATACAAGGTCCAAATAGTTCAAATAAGAATTAAGAGGGAAGGAGAATGACTCAGAATATACTTTGTAATTTTAAGGGAGCATGAAAAAATTTGAGGGCATGATAAAACCTGATTTTCTCGGTCTAAATCGATCGTACTTGAGTATGACCTACTTTTATTGGTTTGTCAAGGTATTACAAGGTCAAAATAGGTTCAATAAATATTGACAGGGACAGTGGATGTATAAGGATAAACCCGGTAATTCTTAAAGACCATAAAAAAACTGTAGGGCATAAAGAAACCTAATTTTTTGAGCTTAAAACTATTGTCCATAGGTTTGACGTACTTTTTTATATTTTTCAACGTCACACAAGGTCAAAATACGTTTAATGAACATTAAAAGGGGCAAAGGATGACACAAAAAGATCCCTGTAATTTTTAAGGTCGATAAAAAAATTTTAGGGCAAAAAAAAACCTGATCTTTTGGGCCTAAATCAATTGGACAAGGGGTTGACCTACTTTTATTGATTATTCAAGGTCATACAAGATCAAAATAGGTTCAATGAATATTGACAGGGGAAGCGGATGACTTAGGAGAAACCATGTAATTTTTAAGGATCATAAAAAAACTTTAGGGCATAAAGTAACCGGATTTTTTGATCCTAAACCTATTGTCCTTAGGTTTGACCTACTTTTGTATATTATTCAACGTCACAAACGGTCAAAATAGGTTAAATAAATATTGGGAGGGACGGAGGATGACACAGGAGGAACTCTGTAATTTTTAAGGTCGATGAAAAAATTTTAGGGCATAAAAAAAACCTGATTTTTTGGGCCTCAATCAATTGTACTTCGTTTTGACATACTTTTATTAATTTTTCAAGGTCATACAAGGTCAAATAAAAATTGACAGAGATTGTGGATGACTGAGAAGAAACGCTGTAATTTTTAAGGTCAATAAGAAATTTTAGGGCATAAAGAAACTTGATTTTGGTCGGCTTAATAAATTGTACATGGGTTTGACCTACTTTTATTGATTATTCAAGGTCATTTATGGTCAAAATAGGTTCGATAGAATTTATGGGGTAGGAAAATTGATTCAGATCACAGTCTGTAATTTTAAGAGATCATAAGAAAATTTGAGGGCACAAAGAAACCTGATTTTATGGACCTAAATCAATTCTACTTTGGTTTGACCCGCTTTTATTGATTTATAAATGTCTTACAAGACTAGAATCGGTTCATCAAAAATTCCGATTGACGGAGGATAACTCAGGAGGTACTCTTTGATTTTATCAAACCAAAAAATAATTAAAGGTCATAAAAAAAACGTCATTTATAGGGCCTAAATCGATTTTACTTGAGTTCGACCGACTTTTTTATATTTTTCAAGGTTACAAAAGGTTAAAATAGGTTTAATCACCATCGAGAGGGACGGAGGATGACAATGAAGGATTCCTGTAATTTTCAAGGTCCATAAAAAAATTTAAGGGCATAACGAATCCCGAGTTTTTGGGCCTAAATCAATTGTACTTGGATTTGACCTACATTTATTGATTATTCGAAGTCATAAATGGTCCAAATAGTTTCAATAAGAGAGGAGAGGGAGGAAAAACTACTCAGAATATACTCCGTAGTTTTTAAGGAGCATAAAAAAATTTGAAGGCACGATAAAACCTGAATTTTTCGGTATGACCAACTTTTATTGATTTGTCAAGGTCTTACAAGGTCAAAATCGGTACAATATAAATTAACAGGGACAGTGTATGTCTTCGGATAAACCCTGGAATTTTTAAGGACTATAAAAAAATTTTAGGGCATAAAGAAACCTGATATGTTGAGTCTAAACCTCTTGTCCTTGGGTTGGACCGATTTTTTTATATTTTTCAAGGTCACACAAGGTCGAAATAGGTTTAATGAACATTAAAAGGGACGGAATATGAGACAGGAGGAACTATGTAATTTGAAAGGTCGATGAAAATATTCAAGGGCATAAAAATACTTGATTTTCTCGGCCTAAATCAATTGTACATCGGTTTGACCTACTTTTATTGATTATTCAAGGTTATACAAGATTAAAATAGGTTTAATGAATATTGACAGTGATAGTGGATGACTCAGGAGAAACCCTAGAATTTTTAAGGACTATTAAAAATTTCAGGGAATAAAGAAACCTGATTTTTTGAGCCTAAATCTATTGTCATGAGGTTTAACCTTATTTTTAATTTTTTTCAACGTCACATTAGGTTAAAATAGGTTTAATTAACATTGACAGGGACTGTGGATGACTGAGAAGGAACGCTGCATTTATAAAGGTCAACAACACATTTTAGGGCATAAAGACACCTGATTTTTTGCGCCTTAATCATTTGTACTTGGGTTTGACCTAGTATTATTAATTATTCACGTTGATACAAGGTCAAAATAGGTTCACTAGAAATTAAAAGGGAGAAAAAATGACTCAGACCCCACTCTGTGATTTTAAAGTAGCATAAAAAAATTTTAGGGTACAAAGAAACCTGATTTATAGGGCCTCAATCAATTTTACGTGAGTTCCACCTACTTTATTATATTTTTTTAGGTAACTCAACGTCCAAATAGGTTTAATAAACATCGAGAGGGAGAAAAGAAGAAACAGGAGTAATCCTGTAATATTTAAGGTCCATAATAACATTTAAGGGCATGAAGAAACCTCATTCTTTGAGCCTTAATCAATTGTACTTGGTTTTGACCTACTTTATTAATTTTTCAAGCTCATACAAGGTCAAAATAGGTTCAATAAAAATTGAAAGGAATAGTAAGTGACTCAGGAGGATCCCTGTAATTTTAAAGGTCCAATATAAATTTAAGGCCAAGAAGAAACCTGATTTTTTGGGCCTAAATCAATTGTACTTGGGTTTGACCCCTTTTTCTTGATTTGTAAGTGTCTTACGAGGTCAGAATAGGTTTATCAAAAATTCAGATTGATGGAGGATAACTCAGGAGGAACTTTGTAATTATAAAAGACCAAAAAACAATTAAAGAGCGTAAAAAAACATGATTTATAGGGCCTTAAGCATATTTACTTGAGTTCGACGTACTTTTTTATATTTTTCAACGTTACACAATGTCAAAATCGGTTTATTGAACATTGAGAGGGACGGAAGATGACACAGGAGGAACCCTGTGATTTTTAAGATCGATAAAAAAATTTTAGGGCTTAAAGAAACCTGATTTCTTGGGACTATATCAATTGTACTAGGGTTTGACCTACTTTTATTGATTATTCAAGGTCATACAAGGTCAAAATAGGTTCAATAAATATTGACAGGGAAAGAAGATGACTTGGGAGAAACACTGTAATTTTTAAGGTCGATAAAAAAATTTAAGAGCATGAAGAAACGTGATTTTTTCCGCCTAAATCAATTGTACTTGGGTTTGACCTACTTTTATTGATTATTCAAAGCCATACAAGGTCAAAATAATTTCAATAAACATTGACAGGGACAGTGGATTACTTAGAAAAAACGCTGTAATTTTTAAGGACCATAAAAGAACTTTAGGGCATAAAGAAACTTGATTGTGTGAGCTTAAAACTATTGTCCTTAGGTTTGACCTCCTTTTTATTTTTTTCTACCTCACAAAGGGTCAAAATTCGTTAAATGAACATTAAGAGGGACGGAAGATGACTCAGGAGAAACCATGTAATTTTTAAGGTCGATAAAATAATTTAAGGGCATAGAGAAACCTGATTAGCGGGGCCTTAATCAATTGTACTTGGTTTTGACCTACTTTTATTAATTTTTCAAGGTCATACAAGGTCAAATAAAAATTGACAGGGACTGTGGATAACTGAGGAGAAACGCTGTATTTTTCAAGGTCAATAACAAAATTTAGAAGATAAAAAAACCTGATTTTTTGGGCCTTAATCAACTGTCCTTGGGTTTGACCTACTTTTATTGATTATTCAAGGTGATACAAGGTCAATATAGGTTCGAAAGAAGTTATGAGGGAGAAAGAATGACTCAGATCACACTCTATAATTTGAAAGGAGCACAAACATATTTTAGGGCACAAAGTAACCTGATTTTTTGGGCCTAAATCAATTGTACTTGAATTTCACCCGTTTTTATTGATTTGTAAATGTCTTACAAGAGTAGAATAGGTTCATCAAAAATTCAGATTGACGGAGGATAACTTAGGAAGAACCCTGTGATTTTATAAGACCAAAACAAAATTGAAGGGCATAAGAAAACTTGATTTATAAGACCTAAATCAATTTTATTTGAGTTCAACCTACTTTTTTATATTTTTCAAGATCAGACACTGTTAAAATAGGTTTAATAAACATCAAGCGGGACTGAGAATGATACACGAGAAATCCTGTAATTTTCAAGGTCCATAAAAAAATTTTAGGGCATAAAGAAACCTCATTTTTTGGGACTAAATAAATTGTACTTGGGATAGACCTACTTTTATTGAATTTTCAATGTCATACAATGTTAGAATAGGTTCGATAAATAATAAGAAGGTCGGAGGTTGTCTAAGAAGATACCCTGTGATTTTGAAGGAGTATAAAAATTTTAAAGTCGTAAAGAAACCAGATTTTTTTGGCCTCGATCCATTAAAATTAGGTTTGACCTACTTTTATAAGTTTTCCAACGTGATACAATTTTAAAATTTGCTCACTCAAAATTGAGACGGACATTAAAAGACTAACGAAGTATCCTGTTATTTTTAAGGACTATAGAAATATTTTAGAGCATAATAAAACCTGATTTTTTTGGCCTAAATCGATCGTACTTGGGTTTGACCTACTTTTATTGATATGTCAATGTCTTACAAGGTCTTACAAGGTATAGAATCATCAAAAATTTGGATAAACGAAGGATAACTCAGGAGATAACTTGTCATTCTATTAGACCACAAAATAATTAGAAGGCATGGAAAAACCTGATTTATAGAGCCTAAATCAAATTTACTTGAGTTCGACCTACTTTTTTATATTTTTCACGGTCGGACAAGGTCATAATAGGTTTAATAAACATCGAGAGGGACCAAGAATGATACACGAGGAATCCTGTAATATTTAAGGTCCATAAAAAATTTCACGGCATAAGGAAACCTCATTTATAGGGCCTCAATCAATTGTACTTGGTTTTGACCTACTTTTATTAATTTTTTAAAGTCATACAAGGTCAAGATAGGTTCAATAAAAATTCACAGGAATAGTGGATGACTGGAAAGGAACCCTGTGATATTTGAGGTCGTTAACGAAACCTGATTTTTTGGGCCTAAATCAATTGTACTTGGGTTTGACCTACAACTATTGATTATTCAAGATCATACAAGGTCCAAATAGGTTCAATAAAAATTGAGAGGGAGAAAGAATGATTTAGAATATACTCTGTTATTTTGAGGGTGCATAAAAAAATTTTAGGGCATAGTAAAACCTGATTTTTTCGGCCTAAATCGATCGTACTTGGGTTTGACCTACTTTTATTGATTCGTCGAGTTCTAACACGGTCAAAATAGTTTCAATAAATATTGAGAGTGACATCAGATATATTAGGAGATTCCCTGTGATTTAAAGAAACATAAAAAAATTTAATGTCATAAAGAAACCTAATTTTATGAGCCTAAACCTATTGTCCTCAGGATTGACGTACTTTTATTTAATTTTGAATGTCATACAAGTTCAGAATAGGTTTAATAAATATTAAAAAGGTCGGAAGTTGTCTAAGGAGATACTCTGTGATTTTGAAGGAGTATAAAAAAATTTCAAGTCATAAAAAAACCAATTTTTTTTGGCCTTGATCCATAAAAATTAGGTTTGACCTACTTTTATAAGTTTTCCAAGGTCATACAATGTCAAAATTGGCTCAATCAAAATTGAAACGGACATTGAAAGACTAATAAAATAACCTGTTATTTTTAAGGACCATAAAAATATTTTAGGGCATAATAAAACCTGATTTGTTCGGACTGAATCGATCGTACTTGGGTTTGACCTACTTTTATTAATTTGTCAATGTCTTACGAAGTCAGAATAGAATCATCAAAAATTTGGTCAGACGAAGGATAACTGAGGAGGTACCCTATAATTTTATAAGACCAAAAAAAAATTAAAGGGCATGAAAAAACCTGATTTATAGGGCCTAAGTCAAATTTACTTGAGTTCGACCTACTTTTTTATATTTTTTAAGGTCACGCAAGGTCAAAATAGGATACTGAACATTAAGAGGGACAGAAGATGGAACAGGAGGAACTCTGTTATTTTTAAGGTCGTTGAAAAAATTATAGGGCATAAGGAAACCTGATTTCTTAGGCCTCAACCAATTGTACTTGGTTTTGACCTACTGTTATCAATTTTTCGTGCTCATACAAGGTCAAAATAAGTTCAATAAAAATTTAAAGGGACAGTGAATGACTCAAGTGTCACCCTGTAATTTTCATGGTCCATAAAAATATTTAAGGAAATAACAAAACCTGATTTTTTGGGCCTAAATCAATTGTACTCGGGTTTGACCCACATTTATTAATTATTCAAGGTCATTCAAGTTCCAAATAGATTCACTAAAAATCCAGAGAGATGAAGAATGACTCCGAATATACTCTGTAATTTTAAGGTAGCATAAAAAAAATTTAGGGCATAATAAAACCTGAATTTTACGGCCTAAATCGATTGTACTTAGGTTAGACCTACTTTTATTGATTTGTCAAGGTCTTACAAGGTCAAAATAGGTTCAATAAATAATGAGAGGGACATTAAATAATATAGGAGATACCCTGTGATTTTAGAGATCATAAAAAAGTTTTAGGGCATAAAGAAAACTAATTTTTTGAGCCTATACCTATTGTCCTTAGGTTTGACATACTTTTATTAAATTTTAAATGTCATACAAGGTCAAAATACGTATAATAAATTTCAAAAAGTTCGTAGATTGTCTAAAGAAATACTCTGTAATGTTGAAGGAGTATATAAAAATTTAAAATTATACAGAAACCAGATTTTTTTCGCCTTAATCCATAAAACTTAGGTTTGACCAACTTTTATTTATTTTCCAAGTTCATACAACGTCAAAATAGGCTCAATCATAATTTAGAGGGACATTGAAAGTCTGAGGAGATACCCTGTGATTTTAACGACGATAAAAAAATTTTAAGGCATAATAACACCTGATTATTTGGCCCTAAATCGATCGAACTTGGGTTTAAACTACATTTATTGATATGTCAATTTCTTACAAGGCGAGAATAGGTTCATCAAAAATTTGGATCGACCGAGGATAACTCAGGAGGAACCCTGTGATTTTATAAGATGAAAAAATAATTAAAGGGCATAAAAAAACGTGATTCATAGTGCCTAAATAAATTTTACTTTAGTTCGACCTAATTTATTATATTTTTCAAGGTAACGGAAGGTCAAAATAGGTTTAATAAACACCGAGAGGGACGGAGGAAGACATAGGTCTAATCCTGTAATTTTCAATGTCCATAAAAAAATTGAAGGGCATAAAGAAACCTCATTTTTTGGGCCTCAATCAATTGTACTTGTTTTTGACCTACTCTTATTAATTTTACAAGCTCATACAACGTCAAAATAGGTTCAATAAACATTGACAGGGACAGTGAATGACTACGAAGGAATCCTGTAATTTTTAGGTCCAAAATAAAAATGTTAGGGCATAACGGAACCTGATTTTTTGGCCCTAAATCAATTGTACATTTGTTTGACCAACATTTATTAATTATTCAAGGTCATACAAGGTCCAAATAGGTTCAATAAAAATCGAGAGGGAAGAAGAATGAATCAGAATATACTCTGTTATTTTGAGGGAGCATAGAAAAATAATTAACGGGCATGAAACAACCTGATTTATAGGCCCTAAATCAAATTTACTTGAGTTCAACGTACTTTTTTATATGTTTCAAGGTAACACAAGGTCAAAATAAGTTTAATATACATTAAGAGGGACTGGAGATGACACATGAGGTGCCCTGTAATTTTTTAGAGCCGTAAAAAATTTTAAGGCATCAAGAAACCTGATTTTTTAGGCCTAAATCAATTGTCATTGGGTTTAACCTACTTTTATTGAAATGTCAATGTCTTACAAGGCCATAATAGGTTCATTTAAAATTTGGATGGACGGAAAATAACCTAGGAGGTACTCTGTTATTTTTTACGACCAAAAAATAATTAAAGGGCATTAAAAAACCTGATTTATAGGGCCTAAATCAATCTTACTTGAGTTTTACCTACATTTTGACATTTTTCAACGTCACAAAATGTAAAGATACGTTTAATAAACATTAAAAGGGATAAAGAATGACCGAGGAGATGCCCTGTAATTTTTGAGGGCCATAAAAAAATTTTAAGGCATCGAGAATCCTGATTTATAGGGCCTCAATGAATTGTACTTCGTTTCGACCTACTTTCATTAATTTTCCAAGATCATACAAGGTCATAATAGGTTCAATAATAATTGACTGGGACAGTGGATGATCAAGGAGGAACGCTGTAATTTTAAAGGAGCATAACAAATTTTAGGGCATAAAGAAACCTGATTTTTTAGTCCTGAATCAATTGTACTTGGGTTTGACTTACTTTTATAGATCATTCAAGGTCATGCAAGGTGAAAATAGGTTCAATAAATATTGACAGGGAAAGTAGATGACTTAGGAGAAACCCTATTATTTTTAAGGACCTTTAAAATTTTTAGGGTATAAAGAAATCTGATTTGTTGAGCCCAAACCTATTGTCCTTCGGTTTGACCTACTTTTTTATATTTTTTAACGTCACAATCGGTTAAAATAGGTTTAATGAACATTAAGAGGGACGGTGGATGACACAGGAGGAACCCTGTAATTTTTAAGGTCGATTAAAAAATGTAGGGCATAAAAAAACCTGATTTTTTGGCCCTAAATCAATCGTACTTGGGTTTGACCTACTTTTATTGATTATTAAAGGCCATACAAGGTCATAATAAGTTCAATAAATTTTGACAGGGAAAGTAGATGACTTAGGAGAAACCCTCAAATTTTTAAGTACCATCAAAATGTTTAGGGCATAAAGAAACCAGATTTTTTTAGCCTAAACGTATTGTCCTTAGGTTTGACATACTTTTTTCTATTTTTCAACGTCACAATCCGTCAAAATAGGTTTAATAAACATTAAGAGGGACGGAGGATGACACAGTAGGAACCCTGTAATTTTTAAGGTCGATAAAAAAATTTTAGGGCATAACGAAACCTTATTTTTTGAGCCTAAACCTATGGTCCTTAGGATTGACCTCCTTTTTTATATTTTTCAAGGTCACACAATGTCAAAATAGGTTTAATGAACATTGAAAGGGACGAAGGATAACACAGGAGATACCCTGTAATTTTTAAGGTCTACAAAAGAATTTTAGGGCATAAAGAAACCTGATTTTTTGGGCCTTATTCAATTGTTCTTGGTTTTAACCTACTTTTTTTAATTTTTCAAGCTTATACAAGGTAAAAATAGGTTCAATAAATATTTAAAGAGACAGTGGATGACTAAGGAGGTACCCTGTAATTTTTAAGGTCCATAAAAAAATTTTAGACTATAACGAAACCTGATTTTTTCGGTCTCAATCAATTGTACTTGGGTTCGACCCACATTTATTGATTATTCAAGGTCATACAAGGTTTAAATAGGTCCAAAAAAATTATTAAGGAGGATGAATGACTCAGAGTATACTCTGTAATATTGAGAAAGCATAATAAAATTTTAGGGCATAATAAAACCTTATTTTTTCGGTCTGAATCGATCGTACTTGGGTTTGTCCTACTTATGTCGATTTGTCAGGTCATACAAAGTCAAAATAGTTCCAACAAATATTGACAGGGACAGTGGCTGTCTTGGGAAAAACCCTGTAATTTTTAAGGACTATAAAATAATTTTAGGGCATAAAGAAACCGGATTTTTTTAGCCTAAACCGGTTGTCCTTAGGTTCGACCTACTTTTTTATATTTTTCAACGTCACACAAGGTCAAAAAAGGTTTAATAAACATTAAAAGGGACGGAGGATAACACGGGAGGAACCCTGTCATTTTTAAGTTCGATAGAAAACTTTTAGGGCATCAAGAAACCTTATTTTCATCGCCTCAATCAATTGTACTCGGTTTTGACTTACTTTTATTGATTTTTCAAGCTCATACAAATTCAAAATAGGTTGAATAAAAATTTATAGAAACAGTCACTGACCTAGAAGGAACCCTGTAATTATTAAGGTCCATAAAAAAATTTTAGAGCATAACGAAACCTGATTATTTGGGCCTAAATCAATTGTACTTGGGTATGACCTACATTTATTGATTATTCAAAGTCATAAAAGGTCTAAATAGTATCAATAAAAATTAAGAAGGAGAAAGTATGACTCAGAATATACCCTGTAATTTTGAGGAAGCATAAAAAAATTTTAGGGCATATAAAAAACTCCTTTTTTCGGTCTAAATCGATCGTACTTGGGTTTGAATTACTTTTATTGATTTGTCAAGGTAATACAAGGTCAAAATAGGTTCGATAGACTTTATGCGGGAGAAAGAATGACTCAGATCACACTCTGTAATTTTACAGAAGCATAAAAACATTTCACGGCAAAAAGAGTACTGATTTTTTGGGCCTTAATCAATTGTACTTGAGTTTGACCCTTTTTCATTGATTTGTAAATGTCTGACAAAAGTAGAATAGGTTTATCAAAAATTCAGATTAACGAAGGATAACTTAGGAGGTAACCTGTTATTTAATAAGACCAAAATATTATTAAGGGGTTATACGCAGTTAGAATTTTCAAAAAATCGTTTTTTTTTTTTGCATTTTCGGAATGTATATATATTTGAGTATATTCTATGAAAATTTGAAGTCAATCCGATAAATATTTTCGGAGATTTACCTGAGTTTGTAAGGCCACGTCAGAGCGTTAGAAAGTAGG
Organism: Cotesia congregata; assembly: GCA_905319865.3. Taxonomy (NCBI): domain Eukaryota; kingdom Metazoa; phylum Arthropoda; class Insecta; order Hymenoptera; family Braconidae; genus Cotesia; species Cotesia congregata. Next base: position 16,963,631 of record CAJNRD030001119.1, on the reverse strand, counting down.
GTCAGTATAAACTGGACGAGCAGCTGCATGCATGAGGCGCGCTACCTGAGACCTTTTATTCTATTGTTTTCTTGTAGAATACGAGTATAATAGTCAGATATACTAAAGACTTGAAGGTCACGTGCAGTTATATTATAACCTAAAAAAAGTGTTTCGTCAGTCTAAATTGTACTGCTATGTGGTAAAGTCGTGCGTTTAGTTTAAACTTACTAGTGAATTTTATTTAAACATTAAAAAAATGCCTCGTAAATGTTCGAGATCTCGCAGAAGTACCGAAAATGTCCAATTATCTAGAAGAAAAAAGAGAACAAAGACTTTTAATCCAAAGACTACTGAAACGGATGAAAGTAGTTTTAGTGCGTCTGCGAAAAAATTTAAAATGCAGAAAGAGATTTTAGTTTCACGTAATTCTTCGATTGAGTATAGAATTCTAAACTTCATTACAGTATTTGCTGCGATAAGTCAATATGTGCAATGTAAGTCTTGTAAGGGAAAAATAAAATTTGAAACTGCTTCTACCCGTGGACTTGGTTTGAAAATCGTTGTACTGTGTGATAACTGTGAGAATCGTGTGATAAACTCCAGCCCTTTTGTCAAGCATTCTTACGAAATAAACAGAAGATTTATATTTGTGATGAGAATTCTGGGACTAGGATTAAAAGGCGCAGCTAAATTTTGTGGCTTGATGGATATCCCTGCTTTTTTAACACAAAACACTTATGACTTGATTATTGAGAACATTCATTCTTGTGTGAAAAAAGCAGCTGAAAAACTGTTCGAAAAAGCCTGTACTGAGGAAAAAGAAGCGACTGCTGGAAACCAAGGTGACCAAAATGACCAAGGTGACCAAAGTAATGGAGAACTAACAGTTTCGGGTGACGGAACCTGGAAGAAGCGAGGGTATTCTTCTTTATATGGAGTGACATCATTGATTGGATATTACACTGGAAAAATCATTGATATAGTAGTGAAAAGTTCTTACTGTAAGCAGTGTGAGGTTTGGAAACCTAAAAAAGGTACTGAAGAGTATACTGAGTGGCACGATGAACATAAAAAAACTTGTGCTGCGAATCACAATGGCTCTTCAGGTAAAATGGAAGTCGATTCTGTTATTGAAATGTTCAAGCGTTTAATCGAAAAATTCCAAGTTCGTTATAAAAACTATATAGGTGATAACGATTCAAAAACATATTCTGGGTTACTGAAAGCTGCTCCTTATGATGACTATGAAATTGTTAAAAAAGAATGTATCGGGCATGTTCAGAAGAGGATGGGCTCACGACTCCGCGACCTAGTAAAAAACAAGACTGAATCAATAGAAAAAGACGGAAAAACAATTAATAAAAAAGAACTTTCTGGGAAAGGTAAGCTCACAGCTAAGCTAATAGATAAGCTGACAGTTTATTACGGTTTGGCAATAAGAAGAAATTGTGATTCTGTGAACAGTATGTATAATGCAATTTGGGGAACTTATTATCACTATTGTTCGACCGATGATAATCCACAACACGAAATGTGCCCAGGTGGAGAAGGTTCATGGTGTACTTGGCAGCAAGCGTTAGCAACAGATACATTATCTTCTTACACCAATGATTATCCAGCTTTACCGGCTGATGTTGCCAAAGCTATATATCCAATTTATGAAAACCTTAGCAATGAAAATTTATTGGAAAGGTGTGTAGGTGGATTCACACAAAATATCAATGAAAGTTACAATCAGTTAATCTGTAAAATAAGTCCGAAAATTGTTCCATAAATTGTGCTCTTTCAGAATTACTATTACTTGTACTTAGTAAATAAAAGCTGTGTCCACAAAAAAATCGTAAAAAAACCTTATTTTTGAGTCTCGCAACTGCGTATAACCCCTTAAAGGGCATAAAAAAAACCTGATTAATAGAGCCTAAATCAATTTTACTTGAGTTTGAATTACGTTTTTATATTTTTCAACGTCACACAAGGTCAAAATAGGTTTACTAAACATTCAGAGGGACGGAAGACGACACAGGAGATACCCTGTGATTTTTAAGGACGATAAATAAATTTTAAGGCATAAAAAAACCTGATTTATCTGGCCTTAATCAATTGTACTTGGGTTTGACATACTTTTATTGATTATTCGAGGTTATACAAGTCAAAGTAAGTTCAATAAATTTTGACAGGAACAGTAGATGACTTAGGAGAAACCCTGTAATTTTTAAGGACCATAAAAAAATTTTAGGGCATAAAGAAGCCTGATTTTTTTACCTTAAACCTATTGTCCTTAGGATTGACCTCCCTTTTTATATTTTTCAAGGTCACACAATGTCAAAATAGGTTTAATGAACATTAAAAGGGACGGAGGATGACACAGGAGGAACGCTGTAATTTTTGAGGTCTATAAAAAAATTTTAGTGCACGAAGAAACCTGATTTTTTGGGCATCAATCAATTGTACTTGGTATTGACCTTTTTTTAATAACTTTTCAAGCTTATACAAGGTCAAAATAGGTTCAATAAATATTTAAAGGGATAGTGGATGACTATGGGTGCACTCTGTAATTTTTTAGGTCCATACAATAATTTTAGGGCATAACGAAACCTGATTTTTTTGGCCTAAATCAACTATACTTGGGGTTGACCTACATTTATTGATTATTCACGGTCATACAAGGTCCAAATAGGTTTAATAAAAATTAAGAGGGATGATCAATGACTCAGAATATACTCTGAAATTCTGAGAAATCATAAAAAAATTTAAGGGCATAATAAAACCTGATTTTATCGGTCTACATCGATCGTACTTGGGTTTGACCTACTTTTATTGATTCAAGGTTATACAATGTCAAAATAGGTTTAATAAATATTGACAGGGACTATGAAACACTTAGTAGAAACCCTGTAATTTTTACGGACCATAAAAAACTTTAGGGCATAAAGATAACTGATTTATTGAGACTAAAACTATTGTCTTTAGGTTTGACCTACTTTTTTATATATTTCAACGTCACACAACGTCAAAATAGGTTTAATGAACATTAAAAGGGACGGAGGATGACACAGGAGGAACCCTATAATTTTTAATGTCGATAAAAGAATTTTAGGGCATAAAGAAACCTGATTTTTTGGGCCTAAATCAATTGCACTTGGGTTTGACCCACATTTATTGATTATTCAAGGCCATACAAGGTCCAAATAGGTTCAATAAAAATTATGAAGAAGGAAGAATGACTTAGAATATACACTGTAATTTTGAGGAAGCATAAAAAAATTTTAGGGCATAATGAAACCTTATTTTTTCGGTATAATCGATCGTACTTGGGTTTGACCGTCTTTTATTGATTTGTCAAGGTCTTACAAGGACAAAATAGGTTAAATAAATATTAACAGGGACAGTAGTTGACTTAGGAAAAACTCTTCAATTTTTAAGGACCATAAAAGGACTTTAGGGCATAAAGAAACCTTATTTTATGAGCCTTAAACTATTGTCCTCAGGTTTGACTGATTTTTTTATATTTTTCGTCACACAAGGTCAAAATTCGTTTAATGAACATTGAAAGGGACGGAGGATGACACAGAAGCAACTATGTTATTTTTAAGGTCGATAAAAAAATTTAGGGGCATAAAGAAACTTTAGTTTTTGGGCCTAAATCAAATGTACTTGGGTTTGACCTACTTTTGTTGATTATTCAAGGTCATACAAGGTCATAATAGATCCAATGAATATTCACATGGATAGTGGATGACTTAGCAAAAACCCTGTAATATTTGAGTACTATAAAGAAACTTTACAGCATAAAGATAACTGATTTATTGATATTAAAACTATTCTCTTTAGGTTTGACCTACTTTTTATATATTTCAACGTCACACAATGTCAAAATATGTCTAATAAACATTGAAAGCGACAGAAGATGACACAGGAGGAACTATGTAATTTTTAAGGTCGATAAAAAAATTTTTGTGCATGAAGAAACCTGATAATTTGAGCTTAAATCAACTGTACTTGGGTTTGACCGACTTTTATTGATTATTCAAGGACATTCGAGGTCAAAATAGGTTCAATAAATATTTACAGGGGAAGTGGATGACTTAGAAGAAACCCTGTCATTTTTGAGGACCATAAAAAAACTTTTTGGAATAAAGAAACCTGATTTTTTGAGCCCCAACCTATTGTACTTAGGTTTAATCGACTTTTTTATATTTTTCAACGGTACAAACGGACAAAATAGTTTTAATAAACATTGAGAGGGACGGAGAATGACATAGGAGAAACCCTGTAATTTTTAATTTCCATAAAAAAATTTTAGGGCATAAAGAATTCAGATTTTTTTGGTTTCAATCAATTGTACTGGGTTTTGACCTACTTTTATTACTTTGTCAAGGTCATACAAGGTCAAATAAAAATTGACGGGGACTGTGGATAACTGAGGAGGAACGCTGTATTTTCCGAGGTCTATAACGAATTTTCGGGCATAGAGAAACCTGATTTTTTGCTCGTTAATCAATTGTACTCGGGTTTCAACTACTTTTATTGCTTATTCAAGATGATACAAAGTCAAAATAGGTTCTATGGAAATAAAGAGGGAGAAAGAATGACTCAGATCACACTCTGTAATTTTCAAGTATCATAAAAAAATTTTCGGGGACAAAGAAACCTGATTTTTTGGGCCTAAATCAAATGCACTTGGGTTTGAAATACTTTTATTGATTATTCGAGGTCATACAAGTCAAAGTAAGTTCAATAAATTTTGACAGGATCAGTAGATGACTTAGGAGAAACCCTGTAATTTTTAAGGAACATAAAAAAATTTTAGGGCATAATGAAGCCTGATGTTTTGACCTCTAACCTATTGTCCTAAGGATTGACCTCCATTTTTATATTTTTCAAGGTCAGACAATGTCAAAATAAGTTTAATGAATATTAAAAGGGACGGAGGATGACACAGGAAAAACCCTGTAATTTTTAAGGTCGATAAAAGAATTTTAGGGCATAAAGAAACCTGATTTTTTGGGCCTAAATCAATTGTACTTGGGTTTTACCAACATTTATTGATTATTCAAGGCCATACAAGGTCCTGATAGGTCCAATAAAAATCATGAAGAAGGAAGAATGACTTAGAATATACTCTGTAATTTTGAGGAATCATAAAAAAATTTTAGGGCATAATAAAACCTAATTTTTTCGGTCTAAATCGATCGTACGTGGGTTTGATCTACTTTCACTGATTTGTCAAGGTCTTACAAGGTCAAAATAGGTTCAATAATTATTGACAGGTATAGTGGATGACTGAGGAGAAACCCTGTAATTTTTAAGGACCCTAAAAGAATTTTTGGGCATAAAGAAACCTTATTTTATGAGCCTTAAACTTTTGTCCTTAGGTTTGGCCTACTTTTTTATATTTTTTAACGTCACACAATGTCAAAATACGTTTAATGAACATTAAAAGGGATAGAGGATGATACAGGAGGATCTATGTAATTTTTAACGTCGATATAATAATTTAAGGGCATAAAGCAACTTAACTTTTTCGGCCTAAATCAATTGTACTTGTGGTTGACCTAATTTTACTGATTATTCAAGATCATGAAAGGTCAAAACAAATCCAATAAATATTCACAGGGACAGTGGATGACGTAGGAAAAACCCTCAAATTTTTAAGGTCGATAAAGAAACTTTAGAGCGTAAAGAAACCTGATTTTTTGAGCCTAAAACCATTGTCCTCATATTTGACGGACTTTTTGATATTTTTCAAAGTCACACAAGGTCAAAATAGGTTTAATGAACATTAAAAGGGACGGAGGATAACACAGGAAGAACACTCTAATTTTTTAGGTCGATAAAAAAATTTTAGGGCACAAAGAAACCTGATTTTTTGGGCATCAATGAATTTTACTTGGTATTGACCTTTTTTTAATAACTTTTCAAGCTTATACAAGGTCAAAATAGGTTCAATAAATATTTAAAAGGACAGTGTATGACTAAGGAGGCACCCTGTAATTTTTAAGGTCCATAAAATAATTTTAGGGCATAACGAAACCTGATTTTTTGGGCCTAAATCAACTGTACTAGGGTTTGACCTACATTTTTTGATTATGCAAGGTCATACAAGGTCCAAATAGGTTTAATAAAAATTAAGAGGGATAAACAATGACTCAGAATGTACTCTGTAATTTTGAGGTAGCATAAAAAAATTTTAGAACATAATTAAACCTCATTATTTTGGTCTAAATCGATCGTACTTAGGTTTGACCTACTTTTATTGATTTTTCAAGGTCTTACAAGGTTAAAATAGGTTTAATAAATATAAACAGGGACAGTGGTTGACTTAGGAGAAAACCTTCAATTTTTAAGGACCATAAAAGAACTTTTGAGGATATAGAAAACTTATTTTATGAGCCTTTAAATATTGTCCTTAGGTTTGACCGATTTTTTTATATTTTTCGTCACACAAGGTCAAAATACGTTTAATGAATATTGAAAGGGACGGAGGATGACACAGGAAGAACTATGTAATTTTTAAGGTCGATAAAAAAATTCAAGGGCATAAAGAAACTTTATTTTTTGGGCCTAAACCTATTGTCCTTAGATTTGACCTACTTTTTTAGATTTTTCATCGTCTAAATCGGTTAAAATACGTTTAATGAACATGAAGAGGGACGGAAGATGACACAGGAGGAACCCTGTAATTTTAAAAGTCGATAAAAAAATTTTTGGGCAACAAAAAACCTGATTTTTTTGGGCCTCATTCAATTGTACTTGGGTTTGACCTATATTTATTGATTATTCAAGGTCATAAAGGGTCCAAATAGTTTCAAGAAAATCTAAGAGAGAGAAAAAATGACTCAGAATATACGATGTAACGTTAAGGGATCATCAAAAAATTTGAGGGCATGAAGAAACCTGATTTTCTGAGACTAAACCTTTTGTCCTTAGGATTGACCTACTCATTTATATTATTCAAGGTCATACAAGGTCAAAATAGGTTTAATTAACATTGAACGGGCCGAAAGATAACACAGGAGGAACTATGTAATTTTTAAGGTCGATAAAAAAATTTAAGGGCATAAAGAAACTTGATTTTTTAGGCCTAAATCAATTGTCCTTGGGTTTGACCTACTTTTATTGATTATTCAAGGACATACAAGGTAAAATAGTTTCAATAAATATTGACAGGGGAAGTGGATGACTTAGGAGAAACCATTTTTAAGGACTTTAAAAAAACTTTTGGCCATAAAGAAACCTCATTTTTTGAGCCTCAACCTATTGTACTAAGGTTTTACCGACTTTTTTATAGTTTTCAACGTCACAAACAGTCAAAATAGGTTTAATGAACATTTAGAGGGACGGAGAATGACAAAGGAGAAACACTCTAATTTCTAACGTCAATGAAAAAAATTTAAGGGCATATAGAAACATGATTTTTTTGTCCTCAATCAATTGTACAGGGTTTTGACTTACTTCTATCAATTCGTCAAGGTCATTCAAGGTCAAATAAAATTTCACATTGACTGTGGATGACTGAGGAGGAACGCTGTATTTTTGAAGGTCAATAACAAATTTTAGGGCATAGAGAAACCTGATTGATTGCGCCTTAATCAATTGTACTTGGGTTTGACCTACTTTTTTTGATTATTTGAGGTAATACAACGTCTAAATAGGTTCAATAGAAATTAAGAGGGAGAGAGAATGACTCAGATCACACTCTGTAATTCTAAAGGAGCATAACAAAATTTTAGGGAACGAAGAAACCTAATTTTTTGGGCCTAAATCAATTGTACTTGGGTTTGACGTACATTTGTTGATTATTCAAGGTCATAAAGGGTCCAAATAGTTTCAAGAAAATTTAAGAGGAAGAAAGAATGACTCAGAATATACTATGTAACTTTAAGAGTTCATTAAAAAATTTTAGGGCATAAAGAAACCTGATTTTCTGAGACTAAACCTTTTGTCCTTAGGATTGACCTACTTATTTATATTATTCAAGGTCATACAAGGTCAAAATAGGTTTAATAAACATTAAACGGGACGGAGGATAACACAGGAGGAACTATGTTATTTTTAAGGTCGATAGAAAAATTGAAGGGCACATAGAAACTTGATTTTTTGGGCCTAAATCAATTGTACTTAGGTTTGACCTACTTTTATTGATTATTCAAGGCTATACAAGGTCAAAATACGTTCAATAAATATTTACAGGGACAGTGGATGACGTAGGAGAAACCATGTAATTTTTGAGGACAATAAAAAAAATTAAGGGCATAAAGAAACCTGATTTTTTGAGCTTTAAAGTATTTTCGTTAGGTTTGACCTACATATTTATATTTTTCACGGTCACACAAGGTCTAAAAAGGTTTAATGAACATTGAAAGGGACGGAGGATAACAAAAAAGGAACTATGTAATTTTTAAGGCCGACCGAAAAAATTAAGGGCATAAAGAAACTTAATTTATTCGGCCTAAATCAATTGTACTTGAGTTTGACCTACATTTATTGATTATTCAAGGTCATACAAGGTCCAAATCGGTTCAATTAAAATCAAGGGGGATGAAAAATAACCTAGAATATACTCCGTGATTTTAAGGGAGCATAAAAAAAATTTTAGGGCATAGTCAAACCTGTTTTTTTCCGTCTAAATTGATCGTAGTTGGGTTTGACCTACTTTTATTGATTATTTAAGGTCATACAAGATCAAAATCAGTTTAATAAATATTGATAGGGGAAGTGGATGACTTAGGAGAAACCATGTGATTTTAAAGGACCATAAAAAATTTTGAGGGCATAACGAAACCTGATTTGTTGATCCTGAATCGATTGTCCTTAGGTTTGACATACTTTTTTATATTTTTCAACGTCACAAACAGTCAAAATGTGTTTAATAAACATCAAGAGATCCGGAGGATGACACAGAAGGAACCCTGTAATTTTTAAGGTCGATAAAAAAATTTTAGGCCATAAAGAAACCGGATTTTTTGGGACTCAATTATTTGTACTTGGTTTTGACCTACTTTTATTAATTTTTCAAGGTCATACAAGGTCAAATAAAAATTGACAGGGACTGTAGATGACTGAGGAGAAACGCTGTATTTTTAAAGGTCAATAACAAATTTTCGGGCATAAAGAAACCTAATTTTTTGCGCCTTAATCAATTGTACTTGGGTTTGACCTACTTTTATTGATTATTCACGGTAATACAAGTTCAAAATAGGTTCGATAGACGTTATAAGGGAGAAAAAATGACTCAGATCAAACTTTGTAATTTTACAGAAGCATAAAAACATTTCAGGGCACAAAGAAACCTGATTTTTTGGGCCTAAATCAATTGTACTTGGGTTTGACCTACAATTATTGATTATTCAAGATCACACAAGGTCCAAATAGGTTCAATGAAAATTGAGAGGAAGGAATAATAACTTAGAATATACTCTGTCATTTTGAGGGGGCATAAAAAAATCCTAGGGCGGGGTAAAACATGATTTATTCTGCCTAACTCGATCGTACTTGGGTTTGACCTTCTTTTATTGATTTGTCAATGTCTAACAAGGTTAAAATAGTTTCAATAAATACTGAGAGGGATATCAGATAAATAAGGAGATACCCTGTGATTTTAAAGAAACTTAAACAAATTAATAGCATAAAGGAACCTTATTTCTTGAGCCTAAACTTATTGTCCTTAGGTCTGACCTACTTTTATTGAATTTTTAATGTCATACAAGGTCAGAATAAGTTTAATAAATTTTTGAAAGGTCGTAGGTTATCTAAAGTAATGACCTGTAACGTTAAAGGAGTGTAAAAAAATTTTAAGTCATAAAGAAACCAGATTTTTTTGGCCTAAATCGATAAAACTTAGGTTTGACCTACTTTTATTCATTTTCCAACGTCATACAAGGTCAAAATAAGCTCAATTATTATTTAGAGGGACATTTAAAGTCTGAGGAGATACCCTCTTATTTTGAAGGCGGATAAAAGAATTTGAACTCATAATAAAACCTGATTTTTTGGGCCTAAATAGATCGTACTTGGGTTTGACCTATTTTTAATGATATGTCAATGTCTTACAAGGTCAGAATAAGTTCATTAAAAATTCGGATGGACGAAAAAGAACTTAGGAGGTACCCTGTAATTTTATAAGACCAGAAAATAATTAAAGGGCATCAAACAACCTATTTATAGGTCCTAAATCACTCTTACTTGAGTTTGACCTACATTTTGACATTTTTCAAGGTCACACAAGGTGAAAATACGGTTAATAAACATTAAAAGGGACGAAGGATGACACAGGAGGTGCCCTGTAATTTTTAAGAAACATAAAAAAATTTTAAGGCATCAAGAAACCTGATTTATAGGGCCTATATGAGCTGTACTTGGTTTTGACCTACTTTCATTAATTTTTCAAGGACATACAAGGTCATAATAGGTTCAATGTAAATTAACAGGGACAGTGGATGACTGATGAGGAACGCTGTGGTTTTAAAGGTCCATATCAAATTTTAGGGCATAAAGAAACCTGATTTTTTGGGCATGAATCAAATGTACTTGGGTTTTACATACTTTTATTGATTATTCAAGGTGATACAAGGTCAAAATAGGTTTAATAAAAATTAAGAGGGAGAAAGAATGACTTAGATCATACTCAGATCATGTAATTTTGAAGAAGCATAAAAAAATTTTAGGGCATAAAGAAACCTGATTTTTCGGGCCTAAATCAATTGTAATTGGGTTTGATCGCTTTTTATTGATTTGTCAACGTCTTACAATATCAGAATATGTTTATCGAAAATTCGGAATGACGTAGGATAACTCAATAGGTACCCTGTGAATTTATAAGATCAAAAAATAATTAAAGGGCATAAAAAAACATGATTTATAGGGCTTAAATCAATTTTACTTGAGTTCGACCGACCTTTTTATATTTTTCAAGGTCGGACAAGCTCAAAATAGGTTAAATAAACATCAAGAAGGACGGAAGATAATACAGGAAAAATCTGTAATTTTCAAGTTACATCAAAGAATTTTAGGGCATAGAGAAACCTCATTCTTTGGGCCTAAATCCATTGTACTTGGGTTTTTCGTTCTTTTAGTAAATTTTCAATGTCATACAAGGTCAAAATAGGTTCAATAGATATTAAGAAGGTCGGAGGTTGTCTAAGGAGATACCCTGTGGTGTGAAAGGAGTATAAAAAAATTTAAAGTCATAAAAAACCAGTTATTATTGCCTTGATCTATAAAGATCAGGTTCGACCCACTTTTATACGTTTTCCAAGGTCATACAAAGTCAGAATTAACTTAATCAAAATTAAAAGGGACATTAAAAGACTAATGAAATACCCTATGATTTTTAAGGACCATAACAATATTGTAGAGCAAAATAAAACCTGATTATTTGGGCTGAAATCGATCGTACTTGGGTTTGACCTACTTTTATTGATATGTCAATGTCTTACAAGGTCAGAATAGGTTCATTAAGAATTCGGATGGACGGAGGATAACTCAGGAGGTACTCTGTGATTTAATAAGAACAAAAAATAATTAAAAAGCTTTAAAAACCCTGATTTATATGGCCTTAATCAAATTTACTTGAGTTCAACCTACTTTTTTATATTTTTCAAGGTCACACAAGATCAAAATATGTTTAATATACATTGAGACGAACTCACGATGACACACGAAGTGCCCTGTGATTTCTGAGAGCCATAAAAAATTTTAAGGCATCAAGAAACCTGATTTTTTGTGCCTCAAGCAATTGAACTTGGGTTTGACCCACTTTTATTGATTTGTCAATGTCTCACTAGTTCGGAATAGGTTCATCAAAAATTCGGATTGACGGAGAATAAATCAGGAGGTACTCTCTGATTTTATAAGACCAAAGAATGATTAAAGGGCAAAAATAAAACCTGATTTATTGGGCCTAAATCAATTTTACTTGAGTTCGACGTACTTTTTTATATTTTTCAACGTCACACAAGGTCAAAATAGGTTCAATCAACATTAAGAGGGACGAAGGACGACACAGGAGGAAGCCTGTAATTTTTAAGGTTGATAATAAAATTTTAGGGAATAATGAAACCTGATTTTTTGTTCCACAATCAATTGTACTTGGTTTTGACCTACTTTTATTAATTTTTCAACGATAAAAGGTCAAATAAAAATTAACAGCGACTGTGGATGACTGAGGAGAAACGCTGTCTTTTGAAAGGTCAATAAAAAATTTTAGGGCATAAATAAATCTGATTTTTTGAGCCTTAATCAATTGTACTTGGGTTTGACCTACTTTTATTGTTTATTCAAGGAGATACAAGGTCAAAATAGGTTCGATAGAAGTTATGAGGGAGAAGGAATGACTCAGATCACACTCTGTAATTTTAAAGGAGCATAAAAAAATTTTAGGGCACAAAGAAACCTGATTTTTTGGGCCTAAATCATTTGGACTAGGGTTTGACCTACTTTTATTGATTATTCAAGGTCATACAAGATCAAAATAGGTTCAATAAATATTGACAGAGGAAGTGGATAACTTAGGAGAAACCATGTAATTTTTAAGGACCAAAAAAAATTTTTAGGGCATAAAGAAACCTGATTTGTTGGATATTTACCTATTGTCCTTAGGTTTGATCTACTTTTTTATATTTTTCAACGTCACAAACTGTCAAAATAGGTTAAATAAACATTGAGAGGGTCGGAGGATGACACAGGAGGAACCCTGCAATTTTTAAGGTTGATAAAGAAATTTCAGGGCATAAAGAAACCAGATTTTTTGGGCTTCAATCATTTGTACTTGGTTTTGACCTACTTTTATTAATGCTTCATGGTCATACATGGTCAAATAAAAATTGACAGGGACTGTGAATGACTGAGGAGAAACGCTGTATTTTTAAAGGTCAATAACAAATTTTAGGGCATAAAGAAACCTAATATTTTTCGCCTTAATCAATTGTACATGGGTATGATCCTTTTTTAATGATTTGTAAATGTCTGACACGAGTAGAATAGGTTCATCAAAACTTAAGATTGACGGAGGATAAGTCAAGATGTCCCCTGTGATTTTATAAGACCAAAACATATTTAAAGGGCATAAAAAATACCTGATTTATAGGGCCTAAATCAATTTTACTTGAGTTTGACCTACTTTATTATATTTTCCAAGGTCACACAATGTCAAAATAGGTTTAATAAACATCGAGAGGAACGGAGAATGACACACGAGGAATCCGGTAATTTTCAAGGTCCATAAAAAAATTTTAGGGCATGAAGAAACCTCATTTTTTTGGCCTAAATAAATTGTACTTGGGATTGACCTACTTTTATTGAATTTTCAAAGTCATACAAGGTCAGAATAGGTTTAATAAATATCAAGATTGTCGGAGGTTGTCTAAGGAGATACCCTGTTATTTTACAGGACTATAAAAACATTTTAGGGCATAATAAAACCCGATTTTTTGGGCCTAAATCGGTCGTATTTGTGTTCAAACTAATGTTATTGATATGTCAATGTCTTACAAGGGATAACTCAGGAGGTACCCTGTCATTTTATAAGACAAAAAAATAATTAGAAAGCATGAAAAAACCTGACTTATAGGCCCTAAATCAAATTTACTTAAGTTCGACCTACTTTTTTATATTTTTAAAGGTCACACAAGGCGAAAATAGGTTTAATAAACTCTTAGAGAGACGGCAGATGACACAGGAGTTGCCCTGTGATTTTTGAGGGCCATAAAAAAATTTTAAGGCATCAAGAAACCTCATTTATAGGGCTTCAATCAATTGTATTTGGTTGACCTACTTTTATTAATTTTTCAAGGTCATACAAGGTCAAGAAAGGTTCAATAAAAATTCACAGGGACAGTGGATGAATGAGAAGGAACGCTGTTATTTTTAAAGTTCATAAAAAAATTTTAGGGCTTAACGAACTCTGATTTTTTGTGCCTAAATCAATTATTCTTGGCTTTGACCTACAATTATTGATTGTTCAAGATCATACAAGGACCAAATAGGTTCAATAAAAATTAAGAGGGAGGAAGAATGACTTAGAATATACTCTGTAAATTTGAGGGAGCATGAAAAAATTTTAGTACATAGTAAAACCTGATTCAATCTGCCTGAATCGATCGTTCTTGTGTTTGACCTACTATTATTGATTTGTTGAGGTCTACCAAGGTCAAAATAGTTTTAATAAATATTGAGAGGGACATCAGATATATTAGGAGATACCCTGTGATTTTGAAGAAACATAAAAAAATTTAATTGCATAAAGAAACCTTATTTTTTGAGCCTAAACCTATTGTCCTTAGGTTTGACCGACTTTTATTAAATTTATCATGTCATACACGGTAAGAATAGGTTCAATAAATTTTTGAAATATCGTAGAATATCTTAAGAAATACCCTGTAACGTTGATGGAGGATAAAAAAATTTTAAGTCATAAAGAATCTTGATTTTTTGGGCCTAAATCGATCGTACTTGGGTTTGACCTACATATATTGATATGTCAATGTCTTACAAGGTCAGAATAGGTTCATTAAAAATTCGGATGGACGGAAAATAACTCAGGAGGTACCCTGTAATTTTATAAGACCCGAAAATAATTAAACGGCATGAAAAAACCTGATTTTTAGGACCTAAATCAATCTTACTTGATTTTGACCTTAATTTTTACATTTTTTAAGGTCACACTAGGTAAAAAAACGTTTAATAAACATTAAAAGGGACGAAGGATGACACAGGAGGTGCTCTGTAATTTTGAAGTAGCATAAAAAAATTTTAAGGCATCAAGAATCGTGATTTATAGGGCCTCGAAGAATTATACTTAGTTTTGACCTACTTCCATTAATTTTTCAAGGTCATACGAGGTTAAAATAGGTTCAATGATAATTGACAGGGACAGTGGATGACTGATGAGAAACGCTGTAATTTTAAAGGTCTATAACAAATTTTAGGGTATAAAGAAACCTGATTTTTTGGGCCTGAATCAAATGTCCTTGGGTTTTACCTACTTTTATTGATTATTCAAGGTAATACAAGGTCAAAATAAGTATAATAAAAATTAAGAGGGAGACAGAATGACTAAAAACATACTCTGTAATTTTGACGAAGCATAAAAAAATTTTAGGGCACAAAGAAACCTGATTTTTTGGGCCTAAATCAATTGTACTTGGGTTTGACGTACTTTTATTGGATTTTCAATGTCATAAAAGGTCAGAATAGGTTTAATAAATATTGAGAATGTCGGAGGTTGTCTAAGGAGATACCCTGTTGTTTTAAAAGAGTATAAAAACATTTAAAGTCATAAAAAACCAGATTTTTTTGGCCTTGATCCATAAAAAATTAGGTTTGACCTACTTTTATCAGTCTTCCAAGGTCATACAATGTCAAAATTAACTCAATCAACATTGAGAGAAACATTGAAAGACTAATCAAATACCCTGTAATTTTTAAGGACCATAACAATATTTTAGGGAATAATAAAACCTGATTTTTTGGGCTGGAATCGATCGTACTTAGGTTTGTTCTACTTTTATTGATATGTCAAAGTTTTACAAGGTCAGAATAGGTTCATTAAGAATTTGGATGGACGGAGGATAACTTAGGATGTACTAGGTAATTTTATGAGACCAAAAAATAATTAAAAGGCGTTAAAAACCCTGATTTATAGGGCCTAAATCAAATTTACTTGAGTTAGACCTACATTTTTATATTTTTCAATGTCACACAAGGTCAAAATATCATTAATATACATTATGACGAACTCGAGATGACACAGGAGGTGCCCTGTAATTTTTGAAAGCCATAAAAAATTATAAGGCATCAAGAAACCTGATTTTTTGGGCCTTAATCAATTGTACTTGGGTTTACCGACTGTTATTGATTTGTCACTGTCTTACAAAGTCGGAACAGGTTCATCAAAAGTTCAGATTGACGGAGGATAACTCAGGTACTCTCTAATTCAATAAGACCAAAGATAATTAAAGGGAAAAAAAAAACCTGATTTATAGGGTCTAAATCAATTTTACTTTTTTATATTATACAATTTCGACGTACTTTTTTATATTTTTCAACGTCACACAAGGTCAAAATAGGTTTAATAAACAATGAGAGGGACGAAGGATGACACAGGAAGAACCCTATAATTTTTAAGGTAGATAAGAAAATTTTAGGGCATAAAGAAATCTGATTTTACTGGTCTTAATCAATTGTACTTGGGTTTGACATACTTTTATTGATTATTCGAGGTCATACAAGTCAAAGTAAGTTCAATAAATATTAACAGAAACAGTCGATGACTTAGGAGAAATCCTGTAATTTCGAAGGACCATAAAATAAATTTTAAGGCATAAAAAAACCTGATTTTTTGACCCTAAACCTTTTGTCCTTAGGATTGTCCTCCTTTTTTATATTTTTCAAGGTCACTCAAGGTCAAAATAGGTTTAATGAACATTAAAAGGGACGGAGGATGACACAGAAGGAACCCTGTAATTTTTAAGGTCTATAAAAAAATTTTAGGGCATAAAGAAACCTGATTTTATAGGCCTCATTCAATCTTACTTGGTTTTGACATACTTTTATTAAGTTTTCAAGATCATACAAGGTCAACATAGGTTCAATAAATATTTAAAGGGACAGTGGATGACTGAGGATATAAGGAGGCACCCTGTAATTTTCAAAGCCAAAACAAAAATTTTAGGGCATAACGAATTCTAATTTTTTGAGCCTTAATCAATTGTACTTGGGTTTGACCCACATTCATTGATTATTCAAGGTCATACAAGGTCCAAATAGGTTCAATAAAAATTGAGAGACATGAAAAATGACTCAGATTATACTCTGTAATTCTGAGGGAGCATGAAAATATTTTAAGATATAATAAAACCTAATTTTTTCGGTTTAAATCGATCGAACTTGGTTTTGACCTACTTTTATTGATTTGTCAACGTCTTACAAGGTCAAAATAGGTTCAAAAAATATTGACAGGGACAGTGGCTGTCTTAGGAAAAACCCTGTAATTTCAAAGGACCATAAAATAATTTTAGGGCATAAAGAAACCTGATTTTTTTAGCCTAAACCTGTTGTCCTTAAGTTCGACCTACTTTTGTATATTTTTTGAGGTCACGCAACGTCAAAAAAAGTTTAATAAACACTAAAAGGGACGGAGGATAAAACAACAGGAACCCTGTCATTTTGAAGGTCGATAAAAATCTTTTAGGGCATAAAAAAACCTTATTTTCATGGCATTAATCAATTGTACTCTGTTTTGACTTACTTTTATTGATTTTTCAAGCTCATATAAATTCAAAATAACTTCAATGAAAATTTACAGGCAGAGTCACTGACCTAGAAGGAACCCTGTAATTTTTAAAGTCTATAAAAAAGTTTTAGAGCATAACAAAACCTGATTATTTGGGCCTAAATCAATTGTACTTGGGTTTAACCTACATTTATTGATTATTCAAGGTCATAAAGGGTCCAAATAGTTTTAATAAAAATTAAGAAGGACGAAGAATGGCTTAGAATATACTCTGTAATTTTGAGGGAGCATAAAAAAATTTTAGGGCATAATAAAACCTCATTTTTTCGGTCTAATTCGATCGTACATGGGTTTGACCTACTTTTATTGCTTTGTCAAGGTCTTACACCGTTAAAATAGGTTCAATAAATATTGACAGGGACAGTGGATGACTTAGGAGAAACCCTGTAATTTTTAAGGACTATAAAAGAACTTTTAGGCATGAAGAAACCTTTTTTTATGAGCCTTAAACTTTTGTGCATAGGTTTGACCTACTTTTTTATATTTTTCAACGTCACACAAGGTCAAAATACGTTTAATGAACATTGAAAAAGACGAAGGATGATACAGGAGGAACTATGTAATTTTTAAGGTCGATATAAAAATTTTAGGACATAAAGAAACTTTATTTTTTGGGCCTAAATCAAATGTACTTGGGGTTGACCTAATTTTACTGATTATTCTAGGTCATACAAGGTCAAAATAGATTCAATAAATGTTCACAGGGACAGTGAATGACTTAAGAAAAACCTTGTAATTTCTAAGGACTATAAAGAAACTTTAGAGCATAAAGAAACCTGATATTTTGAGCCTAAAACTATTGTCCTTAGATTTGACCGAATTTTGATATTTTTCAACGTCACACAAGGTCAAAATAGGTTTAAGAAAACTTAAAAGGGACGGAGGATGACACAGGAGGACCACTCTAATTTTTAAGGTCGATAAAAAAATTATAGGGCACAAAGAAACCTGATTTTTTGGGCATTAATAAATTGTACTTGGTTTTGACCTTTTTTTAATAATTTTTCAAGCTTATGCAAGGTCAAAATAGGTTCAATAAATATTTAAGGGAGGGGTCTGGGTTTCAGCGTAAAAAAAAACACTTTTTTTGTGATTTTTTATCTCAAATATCGATTGAGCAATTTTATTCAAACCTTCTATACATTATTGAGCATAGTTTTGACTATGTTCTATAAATTTTTCATGCAAAAATATTAAACCATTAGCCCGTGACAGAGCTTTCCCCAGGACGTCTTGAAAAGAAAACAATTTGCGGTGTTCACTGTAACTCGGCTGGAAATTATCTGAAAATGAAAAACCATAAAAATTTAGTTAAATTATAAACAAATCTTCCCCCCAACGTTCTCTAATTATTTTTTTTTTAATTTAAAAATTTTTGGCGGTCATCTAAAGTGTGAACCGTTATTTTCGACTAAAATTTTTGCCATTTTGTGGGTGGGAAACACCCTTAATGTTAAAAAAAAATTTTTTACTAAACGTAGGGTGGAGGTATTTTACATGAAAAAAATTATTACGAAATTTGAAATGAATCGGTCGAGTAGTTTTCAAATGGCAGTGAACACGGACTTCAAAAAAGTAGTTTTGAGAAAAACGCGTTTAAAATTTGTGAAGCAAAAAAGTGAAGAAAAAAAATTATTTTTTAAACTTACACAGAATCATCAATTCCAGCTCCATACAGCACACATCCTTCAGCATTGTCGATGTCTTCAGCCTGTTTTTTTTCAAGTCTTCGTTTTATTCTGGCTTCTTTGCTCTGCTGCACAGCTTGAAACTCGGCCCTATCAATGCGATTGCTGTCCGTAGATGATACATACTCGTGAGCGCTTGGGCCGACACTGACGTCCATGTCAGACAGAAAAGTTAGAAGAGCCCAGCACCTTCATTGAATGTGCATGCAGCTCCATAAGATGCAAATTTAACAATTTGTCTGCTGCCAGATAATTTTTTCGGTGCAATTCTCCAAATCAGCTGGTTCAAACTTTCGTTGGCATTTTGAGTAAAACCTCCAAGACACCTTTCTAGAAGTTCGTCTTTACTCAAATCTTCATAAATGGGTTTGATCGCTTCTATGACTTCTTGTGGAAGTGGAGTGTAGTCATGATTAAAATTTTCCACTCCTGTTGTGGACAAAGCTTTTTGATACGAACACCACGAGTTCTCACCGCTCATGCACTTATGGTGTTGAGGATAATCGTCTGTTAACTGCTGGTGGTAGAACGTTGCCCAGACTGCATTTTTCATTCCTTCTAAAGAATCACAATTATTTCTGATTGCTGCTCCGTAGTATCGACTCAAATTATCAATGACTTTTCCAGTGAGCTTTCCTTTGCCACCGAGTAATTTAATTTGTCTTGTTTTACCAGCATTTTTTCCGGTTTTTACAACTGTTTGTTCAACAGTTCTATTTACTAGATCACGCAGACGTTTACCCATTCTTTTTTGCACGTGACCTACACATTCTTTTTTATTTATAATAAAATTTTCACCATAAGGTTTAGTGGCAGGGAAGTGGATGACTTAGGAGAAACCCTGTCATTTTTTAAGGACCATAAAAAAACTTTTGGGAATGAAGAAACCTGATTTTTTCGGCCTCAATCAATTGTACTGGGTTTTGATCTACTTTAATTACTTTGTCAAGGTCATAGAAGGTCAAATAAAAATTGACAGGGACTGTGGATGACTGATGAGGAACGCTGTAAGTTTCAAGGTCAATCACAAATTTTAGGGCATAGAGAAACCTGATTTTTTGCGCCTTAATCAATTGTACTGGGGTTTGAATTACTTTTATTGCTTATTCAAGGTGATACAAGGTGAAAATAGGTTCCATAGAAATTAAGAGGGAGGAAGATTGACTCAGATCACACTCTGTAATTTAAAAGTACCATACAAAAATTTTAGGGCACAAAGAAACCTAATTTTTTGGGCCTTAATGAATTGTACTTGGGTTTGACTGCTTTTTATTGATTTGTCAACGTCTTACAATGTCAGAATAGGTTTATCGAAAATTCGGATTGACGAAGGATAACTCCAGAGGTACCCTGTGATTTTATAAGATCAAAAAAAAATTAAAGGGCACAAAAAAACCTGATTTATAGGGCCTAAATCAATTTTACTTGAATTCGACCGACTTTTTTATTTTTTTCAAGGTCACACAAGGTCAAAATAGGTTTAATTACCGACGAAAGGGATGGTGGATGACACAGGGGGATTCCTGTAATTTTCAAAATCCATTAAATAATTTTAGGGCATAAAGAAACCTCATTTTATGTGCCTAAATAAATTGTACTTGGGATTGACCTACTTTTATTTAATTTTCAATGTCATTCAATGTCAGAATAGGTTTAATAAATATTGAAATGGTCGAAGGTTGTTTAAGGAGAGACCGTGTGATTTTGAAGGAGTATAAAAAAAATTTTAAGACATAAAAAAACCAGATTTTTTTGTCCTTGATCCATAAAATTTAAGTTTGACCTACTTTTATAAGTTTTCCAAGGTCATACAATGTCAAAATTTGCTGAATCAAAATTGAGACGGACAATAAAAGACTAATGATATACCTTGTGATTTTCAAAAACGATAAAAAAATTTTAAGGCATAATAAAACCTGATTATTTGGGACTAAATCCATCGTTCTAGGGTTTGATCTACTTTTATTGAAATGTCAATGTCTTACAAGACGAGAATAGGTTCATTAAGAATTAAGATGTATGGAGAATAACTCAGGAGGTATCCTGTAATTTTATAAGGCCAAAAAATAATTAAAGGTCATTAAAAAACATGATTTATAGGGCCTAAATCAATTTTACTTGAGTTCGACGTACTTTTTTATATTTTTCAACGTCACACAAGGTCAAAATTGGTTTAATAAACATTGAGAGGGACGGATAATGACACAGGAGGAACCCTGTAATTTTCAAGTTAGATAAGAAAATTTTAAGGCATAAAAAACCTGATTTTTTGACCCTAAACCTATTGTCCTTAGGATTGTCCTCCTTTTTTATATTTTTCAAGGTCACTCAAGGTCAAAATAGGTTTAATGAACATTAAAAGGGACGGAGGATAACACAGGAGGAACCCTGTAATTTTTAGGTCTATAAAAAAATTTTAGGGCATAAAGAAACCTGATTTTTTGGGCCTCATTCAATCTTACTTGGTTTTGCCATTCTTTTATTAATTTTTCAAGATCATACAAGGTCAAAATAGGTCCACTAAATATTTGAAGGGACAGTGGATAACTAAGAAGGCACCATGTAATTTTTAAGGTTAATACAAATATTTTTGAGCATAACGAAGCCTAATTTTTTGGGCCTAAATCAATTGTACTTGGGTTTGACCCACATTTATTGACTATTCAAGACCATACATGATCCAAATAGGTTCAAAAAAAATTGGGAGGGATGAAGAATGACTCAGAATATATTCTGTCAGTTGGAGGAAGCAAAAAAAAATTTTAGGGCAAAGTCAAACCTGATTTTTTCGGTCTAAACAGATCGTACTTGGGTTTGACCTACTTTTATTTATTTGTCAAGGTCTTACATGGTCAAAATAGGTTCAATAAATGATGACTGGGACAGTGGATGACTTAGGAGAAAACCTGTTATTTTTAAGGACCATAACGGAACTTTTGGGCATATAGAAACCTTATTTTATGAGCCTTAAACGATTGTCCTTAGGTTTGACCTACTTTCTTATATTTTTCCACGTCACACAATGTCAAAATAGGTTTAATGAACATAGAGAGGGACGAAAGATAACACAGGAGAAACCCTGTAATTTTTAAGGACCATCGAAAACTTTAGGGCATGAAGAAACCTGATTTTCTGAGCGTAAACCTATTGTCGTTAGGCATGACCTACTTTTTTATATTTTTTAACGTCTCAATCGGTCAAAATAGGTTTAATGAACATAGAGAGGGACGAAAGATAACACAGGAGAAACCCTGTAATTTTTAACGTCGATAAAAAAACTTTAGGCCATAAAGAAACCTGATTTTTTGATCCTGAACCTATTGCCGTTAGGTTTGACCTACTTTTTTATATTTTTCAACGTCACAAACGGTCAAAATAGGTTTAATAAACATTAAGAGGGTTGGAGGATGACACAGGAGAAACCCTGTGATTTATCAGGTCGATAAAAGAATTTTAGGGCATAAAAAAACCTGATTTTTTGGGCCACAATCAATTGTACTATGGTTTAACCTACTTTTATTGATTATTCAAATTTATAGAAGGTCAAAATAGGTTCGATAGAAGTTATGAGCGAGGAATAATGATTCAGATCACACTCTGTAATTTTAAAGGAGCATAAAGAAATTTTAGGGCACAAAGAACCCTGATTATTTGGGCCTTAATCATTTAGACTAGGGTTTGACCTACTTTTATTGATTATTCAAGGTCATACAAGATCGAAATAGGTTCAATATATATTGACAGGGGAAGTGGATAACTTAGGAGAAACCATGCAATTTTTAAGGACCATAAAAAAACAATATGGCATAAAGAAAACTGATTTTCACAAACGGTTAAAATAGGTTTAATACATATCGAGAGGGTCGAAGGATGACACAGGAGGAACCCTGTGATTTTTAAGGTCGATAAAAAAATTTTAGGGCATAATGAAACTTGATTTTTTGGGCCACAATCGATTGTACTTGGTTTTGACCTACTTTTATAAATTTATCAAGGCGATACAAGGTCAAATAAAAATTGACAGGGACTGTAGATGACTTAGGAGAAACGCTGTATTTTGAAAGGTCAATAAAAAATTTTAGGGCATAAAGAGATCTGATTTTTTGAGCCTTAATCAATTATACTTGGATTTGAACTACTTTTATTGTTTATTCAAGGTGATACAAGGTCAAAAAAATAGGTTCGATAGAAGTTATGAGGGAGAAAGAATGACTCAGATCACACTCTGTAATTTTATAGGAGCATAAAAAAATTTGAGGGTACAAAAAAACCTGATTTTTTTGGCCTAAATCATTTGGACTAGGTTTTGACCTACTTTTATTGATTTTTCAAGGTCATACAAGATCAAAATAGGTTCAATAAATATTGACAAAAGAAGTGGATGACTGAGGAGAAACCATGTAATTTTTAAGGACCAAAAAAAAACTTTAGGGCATAAAAAAACCTGATTTGTTTATTCGTTACCGATTGTACTTAGGTTTGACCTACTTTTTTATATTTTTCAACGTCACGAACTGTCAAAATAGGTTTAATAAACATTTAGAGGGTCGTAAGATGACACAGGAGGAACCCTGTGATTTTTAAGGTTGTTAAAAAAATTTTAGGGCATAAAGAAACCAGATTTTTTGGGCTTCAATCATTTGTACTTGGTTTTGACCTACTTTTATTAATGCTTCATGGTCATGAAAGGTCAAATAAAAATTGACAGGGTCTGTGAATGACTGAGGAGAAACGCTGTATTTTTAAAGGTCAATAACAAATTTTAGGGCATAAAAAAACCTAATTTTTTGCGCCTTAATCAATTGTACTTGGGTTTGACCCTTTTTCATTGATTTGTAAATGTCTGACAAGAGTAGAATAGGTTCATCAAAAATTCAGATTGACGGAGGACAACTCAAGAGGTCCCCTGTGATTTTATAAGACCAAAAAATATTATAAGGGCATAAAAAATACCTGATTTATAGGGCCTAAATCAATTTTACTTGAGTTTGACCTAATTTTTTATATTTTCCAAGGTCACACAATGTCACAATAGGTTTAATAAACATCGAAAGGAACGGAAAATGACACACGAGGAATCCTGTAATTTTCAAGGTCCATAAAAAAATTTTAGGGCATAAAGAAACCTTATTTTTTGGGCCTAAATAAATTGTACTTGGGTTTGACCTACTTTTATTGAATTTTCAAAGTCATACAAGGTCAGAATAGGTTTAATAAATATCAAGATTGTCGGAGGTTGTCTAAGGAGATACCCTGTTATTTTAAAGAACTATAAAAATATTTTAGGGCATAATAAAACCTGATTTTTTGGGCCTAAATTGGTCGTACTTGTGTTTGACCTACTGTTATTGATATGTCAATGTCTTACAAAGTCAGAATAGAATAATCAAAAACTTAGATGGACAGGGATAACACAGGAGGTACCCTGTCATTTTATAAGACAAAAAAATAATTAGACGGCATGAAAAAACCTGACTTATAGGGCCTAAATCAAATTTACTTGAGGTCGACCTACTTTTTTATAGTTTTAAAGGTCACACAAGGTGAAAATAGGTTTAATAAACTCTAAGAGAGACGGCAGATGACACAGGAGTTGCCCTGTGATTTTTCAGGTCCATAAAAAAATCTTACGTCATCAAGAAACCTCATTTATAGGGCCTCAATCAATTGTACTTGGTTTTGACCTTCTTTTATTAATTCTTCAAGGTCATTTAAGGTCAAGAAAGGTTCAATAAAAATTCACAGGGACAGTGGACGGATGAGAAAGAACCCTATTATTTTTAAAATTCATAAAAATTTTAGGGGATAACGAAACCTGATTTTTTGTGCCTTAATCAATTTTTCTTGGGTTTGACCTACAATTATTGATTATTCAAGATCATACAATGACCAAATAGGTTCAATAAAAATTAAGAGGGAGGAAGAATGACTCAGAATAAACTCTGTAAATTTGAGGGAGCATAAAAAAATTTTAGTACATAGTAAAACCTGATTTAATCGGCCTGAATCGATCGTACTTGGGTTTGACCTACTATTATTGATTTGTTGAGGTCTACCAAGGTCAAAATAGTTTTAATAAATATTGAGAGGGACATCAGATATATTAGGAGATACCCTGTGATTTTGAAAAACATAAAAAAATTTAATTGCATAAAGAGACCTTATTTTTTGAGCCTAAACCTATTGTCTTCAGGTTTGACCGACTTCTATTGAATTTATAATGATATACACGGTAAGAATGGGTTCAATAAATTTTTAAAAGATCGTAGAATTTCTGAAGAAATACCCTGTAACGTTGATGGAGGATAAAAAAATTTAAAGTCATCATGAAACCTGATTTTTTGGGCCTAATTCAATCGTACTTGGGTTTGACCTACATATATTGATATATCAATGTCTTACAAGGTCAGAATAGGTTCATTGAAAATTCGGATGAACGGAAAATAACTCAGGAGGTACCCTGTAATTTTTAAGACCATAAAATAATTAAACGGCATGAAAAAACCTGATTTATAGGACCTAAATCAATCTTACTTGAGTTTGACCTAAATTTTGACATTTTTTAAGGTCAAACAAGGTAAAAATACGTTTAATAAACATTAAAAGGGACGAAGGATGACACAGGAGGTGCCCTGTAATTTTTAAGTAGCATAAAAAAATTTTAAAGCATCAAGAATCCTGATTTATAGGGCCTCGAAGAATTGTACTTGGTTTTGACCTACTTCCATTAATTCTTCAAGGTCATACAAGGTCAAAATAGGTTCAATGATAATTGTATCATAAATTATCACTGACAGGGACAGTGGATGACTGATAAGGAACGCTGTAATTTTAAAGGTCTATAACAAATTTTAGGGCATGAAGAAACCTGATTTTTCGGGCCTGATTCGAATATCCTTGGGTTTTACCTACTTTTATTGATTATTCAAGGTAATACAAGGTCAAAATAAGTATAATAAAAATTAAGAGGAAGAAAAATTGACTTAAAACATACTCTTTAATTTAAACGTAGCATAAATAAATTTGAGGGCACAAAGAAACCTGATTTTTTGGGCCTAAATCAATTGTACTTGGGTTTGACCGCTTTTTATTGATTTGTCAATGTCTTACAATGTCAGAATCGGTTCATCAAAATTCGTATTGACGAAGGATAACTCAAGAGGTAACCTGTGATTTTATAAGATCAAAAAATGAATAAAGGGCATAAAAAAACATGATTTATAGGGCCTAAATCAGTTTTACATAATTTCGACGGACCTTTTTATATTTTTCAACGTCACTCAAGGTCAAAATAGGTTTAATGAACATTAAAAGGGACGGAGGATGACACAGAAGGCAGCCTGTAATTTTTAAGGTCTATAAAAACATTTTAGGGCATAAAGAAACCTGATTTTTTGGGCCTCATTCAATCTTACTTGGTTTTGACATACTTTTATTAATTTTTCAAGATCATACAAGGTCAACATAGGTTTAATAAATATTTAAAGGGACATTGGATGACTAAGGATATGAGGAGGCACCCTGTAATTTTTAAAGCAAAGACAAAAATTTTAGGGCGTAAAAAATTCTGATTTTTTGAGCCTTAATCAATTGTACTTGGGTTTGACCCACATTCATTGATTATTCAAGGTCATACAAGGTCCAAATAGGTTCAATAAAAATTGGGAGACATGAAAAACGACTCAGATTATACTCTGTAATTCTGAGGGAGCATGAAAATATTTTAAGATATAATAAAACCTGATTTTTTCGGTTTAACTTGATCGAACTTGGTTTTGACATACTTTTATTGTTTTGTCAACGTCTTACAAGGTCAAAATAGGTCCAAAACATATTGGCGGGGACAGTGGCTGCCTTAGGAAAAACCCTGTAGTTTTAAAGGACCATAAAATAATTTTAGGGCATAAAGAAACCTGATTTTTTTAGCCTAAACCTGTTGTCCTTAAGTTCGACATACTTTTTTATATTTTTCGAGGTCACGCAAGGTCAAAAAAGGTTTAATAAACACTAAAAGGGACGGAGGATAAAACAGAAGGGACCCTGTCATTTTGAAGGTCGATAAAAAGCTTTTAGGGCATAAAAAAACCTTATTTTTATGGCATTAATCAATTGTACTCCATTTTGACTTACTTTTATTGATTTTTCAAGCTCATACAAATTCAAAATAGCTTCAATAAAAATTTACAGGGACAGTCACTGACCTAGAAGAAACCCTGTAATTTTTAAGGTCTATAATAAAGTTTTAGAGCATAACAAAACCTGATTATTTCGGCCTAAATCAATTGTACTTGGGTTTGACCTACATTTATGGATTATTCAAGGTCATAAAGGGTCCAAATAGTTTTAATAAAAATTAACAAGGACGAAGAATGACTCAGAATATACTCTGTAATTTTGAGGGAGCATAAAAAAATTTTAGGGCATATAAAAACCTCATTTTTTCGGTCTAATTCGATCTTACATGGGTTTGACCTACTTTTTTTGCTTTGTCAAGGTCTTACACCATTGAAATAGGTATAATAAATATTGACAGAAACAGTGGATGACTTAGGAGAAACCCTGTAATTTTTAAGGAGCATAAAAGAACTTTTGGGCATAAAGAAACCTTTTTTTATGAGCCTTAAACTTTTGTCCGTAGGTTTGACTTGGTTTTAACCTTTTTTTATTAATTTTTCAAGCTTATGCAAGGTCAAAATAGGTTCAATAAATATTTAAAGGGACAGTGGATGACTAGGGGGGCACCTTGTAATTTTTAAGGTCCATACAATAATTTTAGGGCATAACGAAACCTGATTTTTTGTGCCTAAATCAACTGTACTTGGGTTTGACCCACATTAATTGATTATTTAAGGTCATACAAGGTCCAAATCGGTTCAATAAAAATTAAGAGGGATGAAGAATGACTCAGAATATAGTCTGTGATTCTGAGGGACCATAAAAAAATTTTAGGACATATTAAAACCTGATTTTTTTGGTCTAAATCGATCGTACTTGGGTTTGACCTACTTTTATTGATTCAAGGTTTTACAAGGTCAAAATAGGTTCAATAAATATTGAAAGGGAATGTGGAACACTTAGGAGGAACCCTGTAATTTTTAAGGATTATAAAAAAACTTTAGGGCATAAAGAAACCTGATAATTTGAGCCAAAATTAACTGTACTTGGGTATGACCTACTTTTAATGATTATTCAAGGACATTAAATGTCAAAATAGGTTCAATAAATATTGAGAGGGGAAGTGGATGACTTAGGAGAAATCCTGTTATTTTTGAGGACCATAAGAAAATTTTGGGAATGAAGAAACCTGATTTTCTGAGCCTCACCCTATTGTACTTAGGTATAACCGACTTTTTTATATTTTTCAACGTCTCAATCGGTCAAAATAGGTTTCATGAACATTGAAAGGGACGGAAAATGACACAAGAGAAACACTGCAATTTTTAACGTCGATAAAAAAATTTTAGGGAATAAAGAAACCAGATTTTTTTGGCCTCAATCAATTGTACTGGGTTTTGACCTACTTTTATTACTTTGTCAAGGTCATAGAAGGTCAAATAAAAATTAACAGGGAGTGTAGATGACTGATGAGGAACGCTGTATTTTTCCAGGTCAATCACAAATTTTAGGGCATAGAGAAACCTGATTTTTTGCGCCTTAATCAATTGTACTCGGGTTTGAATTACTTTTATTGCTTATTCAAGGTGATACAAGGTCAAAAGAGGTTCCATAGAAATTAAGAGGGAGGAAGAATGACTCAGATCACACTCTGTAATTTTCAAGTACCATACAAAAATTTTAGGGCACAGAGAAACCTGATTTTTTTGGCCTTAATGAATTGTACTTGGGTTTGACCGCTTTTTATTGATTTGTCAACGTCTTATAATGTCAGAATAGGTTTATCGAAAATTCGGATTGACGAAGGATAACTCAAGAGGTACCCTGTGATTTTATAAGATCGAAAAATAATTAAAGGGCACAAAAAACCTGATTTATACGGTCTAAATCAATTTTACTTGAGTTCGACCGTTTTTTTTATTTTTTTCAAGGTCACACAAGGTCAAAATAGGTTTAATTACAATCGAGAGGGACGGAAGATGACACAGGAGGATTCCTGTAATTTTCAAGATTTATTAAAAAATTTTAGGCTATAAAAATAACTTATTTTATGTGCCTAAATAAATTGTACTTGGGATTGAACTAATTTTATTTCATTTTCAATGTCATACAATGTCAGAAAAGGCTTAATAAATATTGAAAAGGTCGGAGGTTATTTATGGAGAGACCGTGTGATTTTGAAGGAGTATAAAAAAATTTTAAGACATAAAAAAACCGGATTGTTTTGTCCTTGATCCATAAAATTTAAGTTTGACCTACTTTTATAAGTTTTCCAAGGTCATACAATGTCAAAATTTGCTCAATCAAAATTGAGACGGACATTGAAAGATTAATGATATACCTTGTCATTTCCAAAAACGATAAAAAAATTTTAAGGCATAATAGAACCTGATTTTTCGGGACTAAATCCATCGTTCTTGGGTTTGATCTACTTTTATTGAAATGTCAATGTCTTACAAGATAAGAATAGGTTCATTAAGAATTTAGATGGACGGAGGATAAATCAGGAGGTATTCCGTAATTTTATAAGGCCAAAAAATAATTAAAGGTTATAAAAAAACCTGATTTATAGGGCCTAAATGAATTTTACTTGAGTTCGACGTACTTTTTTATATTTTTCAACCTCACACAAGGTCAAAATTAGTTTAATAAACATTGAGAGGGACGGATAATGACACAGGAGAAACCCTGTAATTTTTAAGATAGATAAAAAAATTTTAAGGCATAAAGAAACCTGATTTTTCTGGCCTTATTCAATTGTACTTCGATTTGACCCAATTTTATTCGAGGTCATACAAGTCAAAGTAAGTTCAATAAATATTGACAGGAAAGGTAAATGACTTTGGAGAAACCCTGTAATTTTTAAGGACGATAAAAAAATTTTAGGGCATAAAAAAACCTGATTTTTTAAGCCTAAACCTATTGTCCTTAGGATTGACCTCCGTTTTTATATTTTTCAAGGTCTCACGCGGTCAAAATAGGTTTAATGATCATTAAATTGGACGGAGGATGACACAGGAGAAACCCTGTAATTATTAAGGTCTATAACAAAATTATAGGGCATAAAGAAACCTGATTTCTGGGGCCTTATTTAATTGTACTTGGTTTTGACCTACTTTTATTAATTTTTTAAGCTCATACAAGGTCAAAATAGGTCCACTAAATATTTAAAGGGACAGTGGATAACTAAGAAGGCACCATGTAATTTTTAAGGTTAATACAAATATTTTTGAGCATAACGAAGCCTAATTTTTTGGGCCTAAATCAATTGTACTTGGGTTTGACCCACATTTATTGACTATTCAAGACCATACATGATCCAAATAGGTTCAAAAAAAATTGGGAGGGATGAAGAATGACTCAGAATATACTCTGTCATTTGAAGGGAGCAAAAAAAATTTTAGGGCAAAGTCAAACCTGATTTTTTCGGTCTAAACAGATCGTACTTGGGTTTGACCTACTTTTATTTATTTGTCAAGGTCTTACATGGTCAAAATAGGTTCAATAAATGATGACTGGGACAGTGGATGACTTAGGAGAAAACCTGTTATTTTTAAGGACCATAACGGAACTTTTGGGCATATAGAAACCTTATTTTATGAGCCTTAAACGATTGTCCTTAGGTTTGACCTACTTTCTTATATTTTTCCACGTCACACAATGTCAAAATAGGTTTAATGAACATAGAGAGGGACGAAAGATAACACAGGAGAAACCCTGTAATTTTTAAGGACCATCGAAAACTTTAGGGCATGAAGAAACCTGATTTTCTGAGCGTAAACCTATTGTCGTTAGGCATGACCTACTTTTTTATATTTTTTAACGTCTCAATCGGTCAAAATAGGTTTAATGAACATAGAGAGGGACGAAAGATAACACAGGAGAAACCCTGTAATTTTTAAGGACCATCGAAAACTTTAGGGCATGAAGAAACCTGATTTTCTGAGCGTAAACCTATTGTCGTTAAGCATGACCTACTTTTTCATATTTTTCAACGTCTCAATCGGTCAAAATAGGTTTAATGAACATCGAGAGGGACGCCGAATGACACAGAAGGAACCCTGTAATTTTTAAAGTTGATAAAAATATTTTAGGGGATAAAGAAACCTGATTTTTTGAGCCTAAAACTATAGTCCTAAGGATTGACCTACTTTCTTATATTATTCAAGGTCACACAAGGTCAACATTGGTTTAATCAACATTAAAAGGGACGGAGGACGACCCAGGAGGAATACTGTCATTTTAACGGTCGATAATAAACTTTTAGGGCATGAAGAAACCTAATTTTTTGCGCTTTAATCAATTGTACTTGGGTATGACCCTTTTTCATTGATTTGTAAATGTCTGACAAGAGTAGAATCGGTTTATCAAAAATTCAGATTGACGGAGGATAACTCAAGATGTCCCCTGTGATTTTATAAGACCAAAACATATTCAAAGAGCATAAAAAATGCCTGATTTATAGGGCCCAAATCAATTTTACTTGAGTTTGACCTACTTTTTATATTTTCCAAGGTCACACTATATCAAAGTAGGTTTAATAAACATCGAGAGGGACGGAGAAGGACACACGAGGAATCCTGTAATTTTCAAGATCCATAAAAAAATTTTAGGGCATAAAGAAACCTCATTCTTTGGGCCTAAATAAATTGTACTTGGGATTGACCTACTCTTATTAAATTGTCAAAGTCATACAAGGTCAGAATAGGTTTAATAAATATCTAGATTGTCGGAGGTTGTCTAAGGAGATACCCTGTTATTTTTAAGGACTATAAAAATATTTTAGGGCATAATAAAACCTGATTTTTTGGGTCTAAATCGGTCGCACTTGTGTTTGACCTACTGTTATTGATATGTCAATGTCTTACAAGGTCAGAATAGAATCATCAAAAACTTGGATGGACTGAGGATAACACAGGAGGCACCATGTCATTTTATAAGACAAAAAAATAATTACAGGGCATGAAAAATCCTGACTTATAGGGCCTAATTCAAATTTACTCGAGTTCGACCTACTTTTATAGATTTTTAAAGGTCACACAAGGTGAAAATAGGTTTCATAAACTCTAAGAGAGACAGCGAATGACACAGGAGTTGCCCGGTGATTTTTAAGGTCTATAAAAACATCTTACGACATCAAGAAACCTCATTGATAGGTCCTTAATCAATTGTACTTGGTTTTGACCTACTTTTATTAATTTTTCAAGGTCATTCAGGGTCAAGATAGGTTCAATAAAAATCTACAGGGACAGTGGATGACTGAGAAGGAATCCTGTAATTTTTAAGGTCCATAAAAAAATTTTAGGTTATAACAAAACCTTATTTTTTGGGCCAAAATCAATTGTACATGTTTTTGACCTACAATTATTGATTATACAAGATCATACAAGGTCCAAATAGGTTCAATAAAAATTGAGAGGACGGAGAAATGACTCAGAATATACTCTGTAATTTTTAGGGATCATAAAAAAATTTTAGGGCATAAAGAAACCTGATTTTTTGATCCTGAACCTATTGACCTTAGGTTTGACGTACTTTTTTATATTTTTCAACCTCACAAACGGGCAAAATTGGTTTAATAAACATTAAGAGGGTCGGAGGATGACACACGAAGAACCCTGTAATTTTTAAGGACGATGAACAAATGTTAGGGCAAAAAGAAACCTGATTTTTTGGGCCTCAATCATTTGTACTTGGTTTTGACCTACTTTTATTAATTTTCCAAGGTCATACAAGGTCAAATCGAAATTGACAGGGACTGTGAAAGACTTAGGAAGAAACGTTGAATTTTTAAAGTCAATAACAAATTTTAGGGAATAAAGAATCGTAATTTTTTGAGCCTTAATCAATTGTACTTGGGTTTGACCTACTTTTATTGATTAATCAAGGTAATACAAGGTCAAAATAGGTTCGATACACTTTATGAGGGAGAAAGAATGACTCAGATAAAACTCTGTAATTTTAGAGGAGCATAAAAAAATTTAAGGGCACAAAGAAACGTGAGTTTTTGGGCCTAAATCAATTGTACTTTGGTTTGACCCTTTTTTTTTTATTTGTAAATGTCTTCTATCGAATTCGTATTTTTGTTTCTATTAACTTCAAAAGCTTACTTAGCGTCTAGATTGCATGTATTTGATATCATGAACACGATTTATGACCTTAATTAAGTAAAATTTGGAAGTTGAAAATTTGAACGTTTTCCGATCAGTTTTAAAGAATTTTTAACTTTGTATCATGTTGACTTCAAATCCTCAAACATAGTCTAGAATGCATGCGTTTGTTGTCCTGTAAACACTATTATGTGCTTAATTAAGGCAAATTCAAAACTTGAAAATTTTAACGTTTTACCTTCAGATTCATCGAATTTGTAACTTTGTTTCTCTTGACTTTGAAAGCTCGAAAATAGTCTAGATGCATGTATTTGATATCCTGAACACGATTATGACCATAATTAAAAAAAATTCGAAAGTTGAAAATTTACTACTTTGATTGCTCTAAAATAGTCTAGATTGCATGTATTTAATAGTAAAGATGTCCTTAGAACAATTATAACCTTCATTTAGCAAAATTCGATAGTTGAAAATTTTGACGTTTTACTTAATTAAGGAACATCCGGAAGTTGAAAATTTAGACGTTTTACGGTCAGATCTATCGAATTTGTAACTGTGTTCCTATTGTCTCTGAAAGCTAAAACATTGTCTCGATCGTATGTATATGAGGTCCAGAAAACGATTATGACTGAAATTAAGAAAAATTTGAAAAATTAAAATTTGGACGTTTTACGGTCAGATCTATCGAATTTGTAACTTTGTTCCTATTGACTTTGAAATCTTAAAAATAGTCTAGATTGCATGTATTCGATGTAATTAACACGTTATGACCACGATTATGACCTTTATTAAAAAAAATTCGAAAGTTGAAAGTTTGGACGTTTTACGATCAAATCTATACAATTTGTAAGTTAGTTCCACTTGTATTTGAAAGCTCAAAAAAAGTCTAGATTGCATGTATTGGATTACGTGAGCTAGATTATGAACTTAATTAAGGAATATTCGGAAGTTAGAAATTTGGACGTTTTACGGTCAAGATCTATCGAATTTGTAACTTTGTTCGTATTAACTTCGATAACTTACGAATTGTCTAGATCGCATGTATTTAATGTCCTGAATACGATTATGATCATTATGGCAAATTCGAAAGTTGAAAATTTGCACGTTTTATCGGTCAGATTTATCGAATTCGTAACTATGTTCCCATAGACTCTAAAAGCTCCGAAATAGTCTAGATTGCATGTATTCAATGTAATTAACACGATTATGACCTTTATTAAAAAAAATTCGAAAGTTGAAAATTTGAACGATTTATCATCAGATCTATAAAATTTGTAGGTTAGTTCTACTTGTCTTTCAAAGCTTCAAAATACTCTAGATAGCATGTATTTAATGTCCTGAGCAGGATTATGAACTTAGTTAAGGAAAATTCGGAAGTTGAAAATTTGGACAATTCTCGGTCAGATCTATCAAACGTGTAGCTTTGTTCTTATTGTCTAAAAAAGTTCAAGAATAGTCTAGATTGCATGTATTTGATGTCCTGGAAAGGCTTATGACCTTAATTAAGAAAAATTCAAAAGTTCAAAATTTATTGACTTTGAAAGCTCCAAAATAGTCTAGATTGCATGTATTCGATGTCCTGAGCACGATGATAACCTTAATTAACGAAAATTCGGAAGTTAAAAATCTAATCGTTTTACGGTAAGATCTATCGAATTCTTTTTTTTGTTTCTATTAACTTTAAAAGCTTACTTAGGGTCTAGATCGCATGTATTTGATATCCTGAACACGATTTATGACCTTAATTAAGGGAAATTCGAAAGTTAAAAATTTGAACGATTTGCGGTCAGATCTATCGAATTTGTAAATCTGTCACTATAAACTTTGAAAGCTTACGAATTGTCTAGATCGCATGTATTTGATGTCCTGATCACTATTATGACCTTAATTAAGGCAAATTCGAAAGTTAAAAGTTTGGACGGTTCTCGATCAGATCTATCGAATTTTTAACTTTGTTCCTATTGACTTTGAAAGCTAAAAAATTGTAGCGATCGCATATATTTAATGTCTTGAACACAATTCTAACTGTAATTAATTAAAATTTGAAAATCTAATATTTGGAAGTCTTACGGTCAGATTTATCGAATTTGTAACTTTGTTCCTATTGACTTTGAAAGCTCTACGACATTCTTAATTATCTGTATCTGATGTCCTAATCACGATTATAAAAATAATTAATTAAAATTCGAAAGTTCAAAATTTAGAGGTTATTACGGTCACATCTATCCAATTTATAACTTTGTTCCTAATGACTTTGAAAGCTCAAAAATAGTCTAGATTTCATGTAAGTGATATCTTGAACTCGATTATGGACCATTCAGAAGTCGAAAATTTAGACGTTTTACGGTCAGATCTATCAAATTTCGAACTTTGTTCATATTTACTTTAAATAGTTCAAAACAGTCTAGATTTCATGTACGTGACGTCCCGAACCTGATTATAACCATAATTAAGAATATCTCGATAGTTGAAGATTTATTGAATTTAAAACTTCAAAAACAGTCCATATTGTATGTATTCTATGTAATCATCACGATTATGAACTTGATTGAAAAAAATTCGAAAGTTAAAAATTTAGACGTTTTACCATCAGATCTATAGAATTTGTAAGTTCGTTTGACTTGTCTTTGAAAGCTGAAAAATAATCTAGATTGTATGTATTTGATGTCCTGAGCACGATAATGACCTTAATTAAGGAAAGTTTAGTAGTTTAAAATTTAACGTTATACGTTCCGATCTACAGAATTTGTAACTTTGTTCCTCTTGTTTTTGAAAGCTCGAAAATAATCTAGATTGCATGAATTTGATGTCCTGAACATGATTATTACCATACTTAAGAAAAATTCGAAAGTTGAAAATTTATTACTTTAATAGCTCCAAATAGTCTAGATTGCATGTGTTTGTTGTCATACAAACACTATTATGTGTTTAATTAAGGCAAATTCAAAACTTGAAAATTTTGACGTTCTACCTACAGATTTATCGAATTTGTAACTTTGTTCCTATTGACTATGAAAGCTGTACGATATTCTTAATTATCTGTATCTGATGTCCTAATCACGATTATAACAATAATTAATTAAAATTCGAAAGTTCAAAATTTAGAGGTTATTACGGTCACATCTATCCAATTGGAAACTTAGATCATATTTACTTTAAATGCTTCAAAACAGTCTAGATTCCATGTATGTAACGTCCCGAACAAGATTATAACCAAAATGAGAAATATTCAAAAGTTGAAAATTTACTGACCTTAAAAGCTCTAAAATAGTCTAGACTGCATGTACGTGACGTCCCGAACCTGATTATAACCATAATTAAGAATATCTCGATAGTTGAAGATTTATTGAATTTAAAACTTCAAAAATAGTCCATATTGTATGTATTCTATGTAATCATCACGATTATGAACTTGATTGAAAAAAATTCGAAAGTTAAAAATTGGGACGTTTTACCATCAGATCTATAGAATTTGTAAGATCGTTTGACTTGTCTTTGAAAGCTGAAAAACAGTCTAGATTGTATATATTTGATGTCCTGAGAACGATTATGACCTTAATTAAAGAAAGTTTAGTAGTTGAAAATTTAACGTTATACGTTCCGATCTATAGAATTTGTAACTTTGCTCCTCTTGTTTTTGAAAGCTCGAAAATAATCTAGATTGCATGAATTTGATGTCCTGAACATGATTAATTACCATACTTAAGAAAAATTCGAAAGGTGAAAATTTATTACTTTAATAGCTCCAAATAGTCTAGATTGCATGTGTTTGTTGTCATACAAACACTATTATGTGTTTAATTAAGGCAAATTCAAAACTGGAAAATTTTGACGTTCTACGTACAGATTTATCGAATTTATAACTTTGTTTCCCTTGACTTTGAAACCTAAAAAATAGTCTAAATTGCACGTATTTGATGTCCTGAGGACGATGATAACCTTAATTAAAAAAAATTCGGAAGTTGGAAATTAAGACTTTTTACGATCAGGTTCACAGAATTTGTAACTTTCTTTCTTGTTGACTTTAAATGCTCCCAAATAGTCTAGATCGCATGTATTTGACGTACTCAGCACGATATGACCTTAATTAAGGAACATTCGGAAGTTGAAAATTTAGACGTTTTACGGTCAACCTCAAAACGTCGAGATCTGATGATAACTCGATTTTCGAAGAACGGGGTAAAAACAATAACTTCCCGATTTTTGAAAATTTTCAATTTTCTTAACGGGAAATTAAAAATAAATTAGTTAATTTGACGCAGTTTAATGAACATCTTCATTAAAATGCAAGTCAATAACTATGTTATTTGATTTTACTTATTAGCACATGCTCCACAATATATCATATTTTTAATATGAGCTCAATTGGTTAATTAGTTTAGAAATTGCAGTATTTTAAAATTTTGAAAATTTTAGGATCATTTTTAAGAAATTTTGCAATCATTTCCCCCACAGACATGAAATAAAATGAAATCTATTTTCATTTCGGATGCCGAATGGCTTTTTTTATTTATTAATTTGACAAATACGTGATTACGTTTGAATTATTGCATGAGCTAGTCTTTTCGTCAAAAACACACGTGTTTAATCCGTCAGATAACGTATTCATACCAGGGGAAAGAAGACATAATATGAAAAACAGCGTAACACCTTTCACAACCAGGGAATTGCAGGACGCGGCGAAGACTCTCAAAACAGGAAAAGCACTTTGCCCTGATGGTATCCCAGCATCGGTGATCAAGATTGTAGCCCTGGAATACCCACATAGACTTCTGAATGCTTACAACGCATGCCTAGCAACTGGCACGTTTCCAACGGCTTGGAAGCGGCAGAGATTGGTTCTGTTGGACAAAGGTAAAGGTAACCCTGTAACACCTTCGTCGTTCAGACCACTCTGCATGCTCGATATTGCTGGGAAACTGCTCGAAAAGCTCATACAAAGAAGACTACGCAATGACATCGATCGTGCTGGAGGTTTTGCCACAAACCAACATGGCTTTCGGAAAGGACGATCAACAGTCGGCGCGATCTAGAAAGTCGTAGTGACAGTGAGAGAAGCATGGTTTGATAGCCTCAAAGCCCGTAAGGTGTGTCTTGTCCTCACACTAGACATCAAAATGCCTTCAACAGCGCGAATTGGGGTGACATCCTAGATGCCTTGGAACACAAATTTTACGTGAAGCCAGAAAATCTTGCAATAGTTGATGACTATCTCGACAAAAGCACGCTGATAGCGGAAACGACGGAAGACCCACATGAATATGATATAACGGCTTGCGTGTCGCAAGGTTCAATCATGGGGCCTGACCTATGGAACGCGGACTATGAGGAACTCTTGGAAATCCCGTTGCCAAAACAATTGCAACTCACGGGCTTCGCGGACGACGCCGCAGCTACGATAGTAGTAGATAGTGCCGAGGAGGCAGTACTACTGGTTCGGGAAGCTATTGACGCAGTTGAGAATTGGCTCGAGAAACATCATCTGAAACTCGTGAAGCAGAAAACTAACATCGTCGTTTTGACTCGACAAAAGTGGTTCCCGAAACCTCTCTCGTTATCGACGTGGGCGGACAACATTGAAGTCTACAAGGGCACTGCGTTATCGAGGATAAGTGATCGATGAAAAGCTATCTTTCCGAGAACACCTCGAAAACGCTTGTGCGAAAGCTAACAAGACAGTATCCAACCTGTTGAGAAATATGACTAACATAGTTGGACCACGAACTAGAAAAAGGAAGGTGCTTCTAAAAGTAGTCCACTCGATACTACTCTATGGAGCGGAGATATGGACAGATATTCTTAAACAGAAGATCTACTGGCGCAAGATAGCAGCAGTGCAACGACAAGGAACGCTCAGAGTCACCTGTGCCTACCGCACGGTCTCAGATGCAGCCGTATTGGTCATAGCAGAAGCCGCGCCGATCGACTTATTAGCATTCGAGAGGGCATAATCTACGGCGCCAAAATCAATGGTGACAAATCTAAGGAGGCAATAGCAAAGATAAAGACGGAAACGCTACATGAGTAGCAGGAACGATTGACAACTGGGGAAACAGCCAGATGGACTTCTTCCTGACCCAGCTATTGACGAGACATGGGCAGTTCAATGGCTATCTTTTCAAGATGGGTTTGCACAGCACACCTATGTGCAAATACTGCCCAGACAAAATTGGCAACGCCAAGCACACGTTCTTCGAGTGTGATCGGTGGAAGGACGACAGAAGCAGCACCGAAGAAACAATCGGCACTACACTCTCCCCTGAAAGCGTGGTAACCTGCATGATCAAAAAAGAGGAAAACTGGTCAGTTGTCGTAGCCTACGAGCAGCGCCTTTTAAAAGAAAAAATTGCAGAAAGGGACTAGAAATCAGTAGTAACCAGAAGTAGGCGTTATGAGACGAAATGTACTGGATTGAAGTAATGCTAACGCGGTCCCGTTCCAGTCTTCCCTGTAACATCTATGGGGAAAGGAGAAAGGAGGATGTTTAGTCGGTTTTGTTGCAAAATAATATTGACGTCTGAGTCCAACATACCTAGGCAAACACCTAGTCCTGGCACCAACACTAAGTCCTGGTATGCGTATACGTATTTTACCTCCTCTATAAAAAAAAAAAAACATACATACATACATACATACATACATTAGACTGATTCAGAATAAAAAAACTTTTTTTTTTGAGTAAATACATCTAAAAACTTTCTTTGATAGACCAAAAAAAAAACCTCCTGAAAGATGAGCTTGATATCTTGAAAATTGGGCTGGCGCATGGGGG
This sequence comes from Cotesia congregata, assembly GCA_905319865.3. NCBI lineage: Eukaryota > Metazoa > Arthropoda > Insecta > Hymenoptera > Braconidae > Cotesia > Cotesia congregata. The sequence continues at coordinate 16,923,671 of CAJNRD030001119.1, read as the reverse complement.
AGTCCCATTTCCCATTTAAATGTAAACAAATATAAATAATGCTGTGAAGCGGGAAAGAATAGGAGTTACGGATAATTATTACGTGAAGCGTTCCAACATTCACGTAACAGGATAATTGGTAGGAAAGGATTGAGAAAGGATTGTGGAGAGGATCATCTTAATGTGAGTTTATAAAATATGCGAGAAAAAATTATTAGATAGCTCGGACTGGGATTCGAACCCAGAACCTTCCGAAGACATGTCGGCTACTCTACCATTTGAGCTATCCGGTCTATACTAAATTTCCTTTCACTTATTCTATACACATTAAACCACAGTTGGATTATCCGTAACTCCTATTCTTTCCCGATTCACAGCATTATTTATATTTGTTAAAAAAAAAA
>CAJNRD030001119.1:16903478-16923186 GCA_905319865.3 Cotesia congregata | reverse complement strand
ATCTAAATTTGATCTATGTATAGAAGAAAAAAAAATATATTTATTTATATTATATTTTTATATTATACATGGGGCATTCCATGCCAAATCGACCGCTTTTGAATCCGACCCTTTTCGATTTTTCTGAAACTTTGGTATCTTTCTCTACCCTATTGAAAACAATTTTCAGAATTTTTCAAATTTTTTTCGACGATTTACAATGAAAATACAGAAAAAAGTTTTTTTTCAATGTATTTTAAATGGGAAAGGGGACCCCCCCCCCCATGCGCCAGCTCAATTTTTAAGATATCAAGCTCATCTTTTAGGAAGTTGTTTTTGGTCTAACAAAGAAACTTTTTAGATGTATTTACTAAAAAAAAAAAAAGTTTTTTTATTCTGAATCAGTCTAACATACATACATACATACATACATAGTGACTATATCGCCGGGGTAGTTAGGGAAGCTTCCTGTGACCTTAAAACGTTGAGATCTGATGATAACTCGATTTCTGCAAAACGGGGTAAGAAGAACAACTTCCCGATTTTTGAAAATTTTTGATTTTCTTAGCGGGAAGTTAAAAATTCTGAACTTCTATTCATGAAAGACATTCCTTGTAGATCAATTTTAAATTAGAGAATATTACTCTCAGGAAGGGTTTTGTCTATATATTAAAGAAAAATTTTAACAAAAAAATTCATCATTTTTTTACCTTCACTAGAAGGTAAAGAAAAACAATACCATAGAATATATATCGTGTCCACTTTACCTTAATTCAAAGGAGTCTATATTAACGGTTGGCTTCATTGCATTATACGCTTGTGTAAGTAAAAAAAAAATACTAATGACTTTTGGTAAACAAGACTTACTGGGGACCTTAGAACAATGTTAGTTAAAAAGTTTTGGGTTTACAGAATCAAAGCCCCTCAAAAATTTTCGGCAAAGAACTCATGTTAAAAAATGAGTCAGCGTAAGGTGATGAAATGAAATTTCTGGTTATGTGTACCCCTATTACACTCTTAAAATTCGAAATTTAACCAATTTTAACTATACAGGTGATCTTGAACGGTTAAGAAGGTATTGGATGACTGGTACTTGCAAGCCTGAAAAAGAAGTTCAAAAAAGAAGTGATCCACTTGCTCTAGAACAGTTCTTAAGCGTTTTTTATCTTCTAATAGTGGGTATAGTATTTTCTGGAATGCTTTTAATATTTGAGATTCTGTACATCGAATACAGTAAGCATCATCAACCAAGTCATGAAAAAAGAGGCTGCCACGCTCTGTTAAACTTGGTAAGTAAACTAGTATTATGTTCTGACTTTTTTAAGCATTGTAATTTCAATATTCGAAAAACCAGACATAGTGGCGTCTTAGGCTGACAGCACTGAATTCAAATCCGGAGTACAAAGAATTATAATCAGTAATATTATCGACAACGTTGCATCTCGGGACATCTAAGGTTAAAGCTCAACTAATACGAAATTTTTGGAATTTTTAATTGATAAAAAATGCCTTAAACGAGGTTTTTTGGTAAAATTGTTGACATGAAATGATTAGGTTGATCTTAGGTCTTCAGAACAACTTTAATATGGGTTATTTGAAGCAATATTTTTGAATAAGTCGGATTGATTCGCCAACAAACTTGAAAAATCAAAGCATTTTCATTTAATTAACTTAAAATTAATTGATTACTTCTGTTAACGCCGATAGGAATTAACATTATTGTAAAATTTTCTATACTTAATAATTTAAAACTTAGTATAAGGAAAGATATAATTTAAAATATTGTAATCAATATCCAGCCCCAAATTCACAGTTAATCACGAGTGTGATAATAATTCCTCTTGATTATGGAGCTAAATAAATGAAAAGATCTATTTAATAAATTGACATCATTGCAAAGAGAATTAATTAGGTTGGGCATCGTTTTTTTTATGTCGGTTGATCACATAATTAATGCATAAATGAAAAAAATCAAATTTTTTGTTGCATTCTCTTATTCTTCCTACTTTAAAAAACACGTCCAAAAATTGATTCTCAAAAATCAAAAAAAAATTTTTTTTTCAGACAATAGTGAAATATAAGTGTATTTTTCAGCATTTTTTTCAAAAATCCGTCATTTCGATTTTATTTGGAAAATTAAGGTAGATTGTCTCGTAAAGGACCTTCCTCTAAGAGATGCCATGTTTATTTTATTTCTCATATTTACCAATCCTATAACAATCTGTCCAGAACAGGACAACATTTTTCGAGGCCTCGTGTCTTTGTCGCCACCTAAATAGTTGTTAAAAAATAGTCCAATAAATATGGAAATCTGTTGGCCCTGCTGTTCCTCCCTAAAGTGCCGTCATGTACTAGTTAAAAAGGCTCAAGAACTTATCCATTCCAAATTTTCGAGCTCTTTATGCTCAAAACCACTATTATCCATAGACTTGGTCAAGTGTGATGACAAGTTTTGTTAAAATCCGTTGAGATCAATCGCCAGACTACCGAGTATGTCTTCCATGAATAGAACGGTATTTTAAGGTTGCATAATTTAAATGATATTTTATAGCAGTAACTTATTATATCTGATATTATTGATATTGATCAATTACAACGGCACGCAAAAAAAAAGTGGTCTGTACATTGGGAGCTGCCTATCTATGAGCATGTTTTTCAACCCGCTGAATACGAATTTCAAGTCAGTTTTAGCCGTCCAACCTCCAATTTCAAGTAAATTGCGAAAAATCGTAAAAAAATAGCGAAAATTGGATGTTTTGAGAATAAAAAAAATTTAGGATTCTAAGACAAGCTTAATTTTGATGTATTTCAATCTTGTAAATAGTAATTTTTAGTGTGCTTAAGTCATAAGCTGTTTTAAATCCGGGAAAATTGTGAAATGCCTTAAAAAATGGAAAAAATTGCAAAAAATTGGAGTCATTTTGATAAAAAAAATCTTGTAGTCTTGAATCGAAAAGAATTTTCTTGTAACTCAATCTCCGTAATCTGAATCTGCAATATATTTGGCCCAGATTCCTCTCAAACACTCAAAAAATCGCAAAAACAATAAAATAGCAAATATTTTGTAACGGTTTACTTTACTTACCGCTCATTGGCCCCTAATTAATTTGAATAAGAGACAATACAATAAACAAAATGATTCTAAATTAAAAAGGGCGCCACCAGGATTTTAGAACACGGTTCCTGGAACCGGAAACCAGAGCTGAGCTTATAATCTACAGGGAGAGAGAGTGGAGAAAGGTGATCTGGAAGAAATAAATTTTTATTTAACAACGGATCCAAAAATTTATTAACAACAAAATAAAATAACAACTTGTGAACTCGCACGTACACTATCTCACTTATAACTAACTTAACACTACCATTACTATTTCTCGGCTCGGCAAAACATCAACAAGTAGAGAACGCAGTAACTTAACTAACTAACTCCACGACTCAACCCACTAACCGCTCCAGACCACAGCCTCACTAACTACTGACCAGGTTAACTTCACGTCATAGCCTAACTAACGGCTAACCAGAATTGACTTAATGTCATAGCCTCACTAACGGCTAATCAGATTGTTTTAATTACCAGGTACAAGGAACGCACTGTGTGACCGGGATCGTCTAGCTTACTTTCGGCTAACCAGAACTAACCTTGACTAACTAAACCTATACCAACGAAACACCTCGGACAGAGACTGTCGTATGCGAGGGAACGCTGTTAACACACACACTCACATAACCCACACTTCTTCACACACATAACCCGCTCACACACACACACACACTGACTCTACTTTACTTTTATTTTTCGGATTTACAAAATTAAACTCGAAAAATTACAACGTTAATTTTTACTACAATTTATCAGTCATTAGCTCGCAATTAAGATCATGAACTATTTCCACGATGAATAAAATAAATTCTCAATAACTTCGACTTAAAACCGACGCTTATTTCTTCTTGCAAAATGGCCGCGAGTTTAATACTCAGTACAAGGAAAATTCCAGAACATTCGACGGACGACTTGTTGCAATTTTTACTCGGAATTTTAATTATTAATTATATCAATGATTATTATAAAATTCCATCAATTAATTTAGCTAATGATAAATTCCCAGAATTAATATTCACGTTTATTAAATAAATTCTCAAGAATTTTTATAAGATGATGAAATTACAATTATAAAAAAAAGGCCATTCGGCTCCCGAAATGGAAGTAGATTTTTCAAATAAAGAAAATTGATATATAATAAAATAATATAATAACACTACTAATGTATAACTTAATTCATGAAGTAAAAAATAAATTCAATAATGAATCTAAAACTATTTAGAACAAATTTTGGAAAAAAAATTATCTTGTGAAGAAAAAGTTATCATTAATTAAAAGTTATATTAATAATAATAAAGTTAGCTGACGTTTTTAATATTTCGATTTTTTTTTCTCTTATTAAATTAGAACTTAAAACATTTATAAAAAATTGCACTGATAGTTTTTTAATTTTTTAAATTAAAATAAATAATAATTTAATAAATAAATTAAAATTTTATAAATGAATTTCTTTTGTTTTTTTGAAATAATTTAAAAAAAAATTATAAAAAATTTTTAAATGTCGGCTAACTAAATTTTCAATTATTATTATTATAATTATTATTATAAAACTTACTTTCTGAACTAGACAAGTGTCAGCTTGAATGTAGTCAGTACCCTCTTTGCCACTGTCACTCATCACTGACGTTTCAGATGAGCTCATCTTAGTTTTTTAATTATTTTATTAATATTTAACTTCATGAATTGTTAACTAAATCACGTAAATTATATCACAATTGATATGTGTTTTTATTGTAGAGATATTGCACTAATGACGTCGTGACAGCTGTTCTGAAGCTTGATGCGTGTGAGTACTGACGCGCATAGTATCGCACATGCGCACTAATGGGTAAACCGAGGATAGAAAGGTAAACCGAGGATAGAAAGTATCACTTCGATCTCAGATAGAATGGATACAATCCGAGTTTTGGGCCTAGGCAGGATAAAAAAAAATTTTCCCAGTGTTTTTTCATCAAAAAGAAGCTTTTTAGGGAGTGTCGCAAAAAATTTAATTTTTAACGACCAGCCTAATATATATTAGGGTGGTCGTTAAAAATTAAATTTTTAGCGGCGCCCAAAAAAATCCTTCCTTGGGACGAGAAACTACGGGAAAAATTTTGCTTATTGATTTTAAACAAAAAGAACACGTGCCGACGGTCAATTGAATTTCTTCAATTGACGATTTTTCGATAAAATTATAGTTTTTTGAAATATTTGTTACAGTATTTAAATTTGGATAAAAAATCATGAAAATACTCTTGTAGGAAATTAAATTCTCTACACGAAGGTTTTTTTCAGTTTTAGATGAAGTTCATATCCATCGAGATAATCTTATTAGAAAACTTATAAACTTTATTAAGTCAGTCATTTTAGCACTAAAAACTTTATTTTTCCGGAAATATAAACAATTCTCTCAAAATATCTTCAATTTTAGATATTTTCTTTATATTTTAATATAGTTAATTGATTTTTAATTTAATGATTTTCAAATGACACCTCGATCGGTAAATTATCTACGATTATTCTATAATGCTATTGATATTGATATTTTCCTACATTATCAACACTTCTAAAAATCTATTTACAGCAGACATTGCCTGATTTAATTTGTTATGACTGTACTCTTCACATCTTTGACTATAATGTGTTAACATGTTTTTTATTTCTGTGTTCCAATTTTAGTTTATTATTTGAGTCATTAAAACATTTGATTGTATCTATCACAAAAAAAATCAGCGTGAAATATAATTGCTACAGTGAAAGGTTCATTTGCATTTGTTAGGTTATCCATCGAATTAGAGTTCAACGATTCGATTACAATCCACTGATCCTTGGTTATGACAGTTAATTATCAAATATCAAAATTTTTTTAATGAATCTTATCTTTCTCATTGTTTAGTAAAATCTGTTAAATAAGTAGTGTTCTCTCTTCAAACTCAACATGGCGATGCAAGACGTAAAAGAAAATATATTTTTAATTGGAGATACTCATTCTCAGATTGACGGAAATCAGTTACCATCCAACTTACAAGTTTTACAATTTTTATTCCATAATCTTCGAGTATTGAAGCATAATTTACATGATAGTAAACATTTAGTTTATGATCAATTGATTACTTTTTGGAAAAGAGTGAAAATACCAACCCAGCAAAAATCTCGATCCATTGCAAAAATTGATCGATTATATTGAGTGGCGTAATTTACAAAAAAGCTCTTCACTAAGTGAAATTAGCCAAACAAATAACGAGGAAGCTTTTTCATCTCACCTCAAGAACTTATTCGACATTGCTCATAATGATGTTTTGAATATGATTGATGATAAGAGTAAAATTTTTTTATTAAATCAACGTAAGCCTTGTCGTGTTGGATTCATTGATGAGGTTGAAAATTCAATTTCTGGTAAATATTGAATAAATTTCTGTATTCTATGATTTATATTTTGAAATTACCATTTTTTTTTAGAAAGTTCTGAACCTAGTTCACAAATTGAGTCGTCAGAAATAAGCTCTTTCAGTTAACAAAGCCTTCAGAGAGATCCCAGTTTTGTATTGGAATTAGATGAATCACGACCATCAAAAAAATGTCGTGGAACAATCGATATTTTCACTCCAAAACTATGCACAATGTTGGATAAATGTAAAATCAGCGATCGTAATGCAACTGGTCTATTGATAAGTTTTCTTCAAGCTGCTGATCATGATGCTAGCCAATACGTTGTTAATAGAACTTCAATAAAACAGAAGCGTGAACAATTTCGGGAAAAAAGAGCTGCGGAAATTCAGCATAGATTTAAAAACACAGAACTCAGTAGATTAATTATCCACTGGGATGGCAATCATTTACCTGACATTACTGGTAGAAACTTCGTAGAGCGTCTTCCCATCATAATTTCAGCAGAAAAAGAAACTAAAATTTTATCAATACCCAAACTCGAAAATTTCACCGGTCGTGCAATGGCTGATGCAGTTTTCGATGCTTTGCAAGAATACGGGATTAGTGAATTTGTGGTAGGTTTGTGTTGTGATACTATTGCTTCGAACACGGGACAATTTAACGGCGCAGCAGTGTTGATTGAACAATTATTGGAACGAGATCTTCTTCTATTACCATGTCGACACCATATATTTGAAGTTATACTGAAAGCTGTATTTGATTGTCAAATTTCCAATGTTTCTGGGCCGAACGTATCTTTATTTATAAGGTTCAGAAAAGAGTGGGATGCATTAGACCTTACAAAATTGGAATTTGGAATAAATGATCCGATAATCTATAATATTCTGAAAAATGATATTGTCGGTATCCGTGAGTTTGCAGAGACACAATTAACATCAAATCATGACAGAGACGATTATTTAGAATTTTTACAGTTGACATTGATATTCATTGGAGTAGTACCCAATAATGTTATGTTTTATGTTCCTGGAGCTATGCATCAAGCAAGGTGGATGGCCAAGGCAATTTACTCTTTGAAAATTTTTCTTTTGCGATCTACGTCTAACTTGACTTCAAACGAAAAAAAAGCCTTGGTATGGTTTGTGGTTTTATTGTAAAAATTTATATAAAAATATGGTTTATGGTATCATCATCGATCAAAGCTCCCAATTGTGATTTTCAATTGATTCAAACGATTTACAACTTCCAATCAATTGACAAAAAAAACTGTCTTCTGCTGCTTTGAAAAAAATTTTGATTCATTTATGGTACCTAACTCCAGAAAACTGTTTGATGGCATTATTCGATGACGGAGTTGATAAAGAAACGAAAAAAAAAAAAATGGTTCAAAAATTGTTCGATTCTTCTAATGATGAACTTGATTCTTCAGATGACGTTCAAATCTATAATCCAAAAAAATTGGTTATAGCTGAAAAAGATGTATCAAAATTATTCGACCAAGGATTGGAAGAGTTCGTTAATCCTTCTTCAATTAATTTCTTTCTTAAACTAGATTTGAATACAACTTGGTTGAAAGATGATTGTGAAAACTGGCAAGAAAATATATATTATCAGATCTGTTTGAACGCTGTAAATAATTTACCTTTTGTGAATGATGTTGCTGAGCGCGGTGTAAAATTAATGCAAGAATACAATGATTTGTTCGAGAAAGATAAAGATCAAAAGCAGTTTATTATACAAATTTTGGATGATTACAGATCTCGAAACATTAAAAAATACAAAAGAAAGGTTACTCAAACCTTGGAGTTGATAAATCAGATTTTGAAAAATAAATTTGCTCATTTTCGTTTTAATAATTAGGAAATAATATCAAATATAACTTTGTGATCATTTACCAAACCTATTTAAATAATTTATTGTAAATAGAAGTTATAAAACTGTTCATATTTCCGGAAAAATAAAGTTTTTAGTGCTAATATGACTGACTTAATAAAGTTTATAAGTTTTCTAATAAGATTATCTCGATGGATATGAACTTCATCTAAAACCGAAAAAAAATTTCTTGTAGAGAATTTAATTTCCTACAAGCGTATTTTCATAATTTTTTATCCAAATTTAAATACTGTAACAAATATTTCAAAAAACTATAATTTTATCGAAAAATCGTCAATTGAAGAACTTCAATTGACCGTCGGCGCGTGTTCTTTTTGTTTAAAATCAAAAAGCAAAATTTTTTCCGTAGTTTCTCGTCCCAAGGACGGATTTTTTTGGGCGCCGCTAAAAATTTAATTTTTAACGACCACCCTAATATATATACGATATAACGCGGCTTATTCGGACGATAGCGTCTCTAATTCATAATGGATCCTTTTCAAACTCAATATACTTTATTTTTAGACGAATACCAAGGCCAAGTTTAAAGATGAGCTTAATCGGTCAAGTAGTTCAGAAATTACAGGTTTTAAAAATTTTCAAAATCCTAAAAATTCATTTTTTGGCAGATTCATTAGCGCATAACTTTTGGATGAAATAACTTATCGAATTGTTGTAAATTGCATTTTAAATCCCATTAAACAAGCTTTCATTTTCGTACCATTTCATTCTTCTAAACTTAAAATAACCTATTCGTCTGTAGGTTTTCAATGAAATTTTACTCTTGCAGTCGTTTTTTCGATTGATTTGTCCAATATATCTCCTATAACTTTATACATATTTTTATTTTTATTTTCAATAAATTTTTAACTTCCCGCTGAGAAAATCGAAGATTTTCAAAAATCAAGAAGTTATTGTTTTCACCCCGATTTGCAAAAATCGAGTTTTCATCAAATCTCGACGTTTGAAGGTCAGAGGAAGCTTCTCTGACTATCCTCGCGAGGTTGTCACTATGTCTGTATGTATGTGTCTGTGTCTGTATTTTTTTTCTTAGGGGGGGAATCCTTTTTACGGATTCTAGGTATAGCTGTTTGGCCTGGATATGTGGCGACTCGAGGCAGCGTCATACTAATAAATAATAGTTTAAAAAAACTAAAAACACGCTTTTTATAGAAAATCATACTAAAAAATAGAAAATAAATTTTAATAAATTTAAATTAAGAATAGTGTTAAAAATTTCAATAAATATTAATTAATAATAGTGTGAATAAAAAAAAAATTTTTTTATTTTAAAAAAACCGTGTGGTGCATGGTATCAATAGTTATAAATATTTTATTGACAGATGTGAGTAGAGTGATTATCATTTTGATAATATCTCAAAAAGCACCCCACGCTTGTCTCTGGTTCGATTTTCTTCCTTAGGATGATCTCCAGCTCATCTCGCTGTGGATAAAATCGTGGGCACTCAAAGAAAACGTGCTCCGCGTCTTCATTGATTCTTAGGCAGGACGGGCACTCCGGTGAATCATCATGCTTGAAGTGGTGAAGATACGTCCGAAAACATCCATATCCTGACAACATCTGCGTCAGATAGTAATTGACCTCACCATGACTTCGGTTTAGCCAAACGTCGATCTTCGGTATGAGACGGTGTGTCTATCTTCCTGTTGTCGAGGCGTCCAACTGCGATTGCCATCGTGCGATGCTATTCTGTCGTTCTTCAGCTCTGAGATCCTGCGGCACAGTGCGGTTGTCCTCTTTCGTTGGTAAAGGTTCCGTCTTTCCTCAGCTAAGACTCTGAGCGGCAAAGTTCCGGAAATGACACACACTGCTTCCTCTGATATTGTTCGAAAGGCGCTGGCTACTCTTAGCGCGCTCAGTCGGTAAACTGGACATGCTTTCCTCCATGATTCTTGGATCTCAAGTGCGTCGGCCCAAATGAATATACCATATGTGAGGACCGATGTAACTTGTTGTTTAGTTAAGTTAACAAAAGTTAAGTCGGGCATCGAGCATCCCTCCCATATATCGAATGAATGGTTGGGATGTGATTTCTTGGTCTCCGACGTTTAGATTGATCGTTACCACCACTTTTCTGCTAGTGATAAGTACAGCCTCGGTCTTCTGTTTAGCCAGTTGTAGGTTTACTGTGTCCATCCACTGGTTAATTCGCTCAAAGGTGATAGCGAACATATGTTTTATCTCATCAAGATGCTTGGCGACGATTACTACGGCTACGTCGTCCGCGTACGCTACTAGTTTGACATTTTTTGGTAGTTTCAGTCTCAGCAATCCATTGTACGTGACATTCCAGAGAAGTGGACCAAGAACAGAACCCTGTGGTACAACCCCAGTAACATCATACTCCTTTGGATCATTCTTCGTGTCATATCTCAGGACTCTATCTGTAAAGTAGCTAGCGACTATCCTTCGTAGGTATCCTGGTACGTTCATCTCTTGAAGGGCTTGCATGATGCAATCCCAGTTGGCGGAGTTGAAGGCATTTTTTATGTATAAAGTTGCCACCAGGCAATATTTCTTCGTTCCTCCCTTCCATCTGGTACCAGCGATTGCGTCGTTGGCTATACCGACAACCAGGTTGATCGCGTCCAGGGTTGATCGTCCTTTCTGAAATCCGTACTGATTGTCTGCTAAAAGTGGATCGCGACTGCTTCTATCTTTGGTGGATTATATGTTCTAGTGTCTTACCGGCTGTATCTAGCATGCAGAGTGGACGATAAGATGACGGTTCTTCCGGTGGCTTTTTCCCTTTAGGAAGTAGTACCAGCCGTTGGTGTTTCCACTTCCGAGGAAAAGTCCCCTCTTTGAGGCATGCGTTGTAGACGTCTAAGAATAATTTTGGTGCTGCCTTTATGATGGTCTTCAAGGCTATATTAGGGATTCCGTCCAATGCCGGCGCTTTTTTTTTTTTTTTTTTTTTTTTAATTTGTTTAAAGTCGCATAAACTACTAAGGTCATGAGCGACTACGGTAGGGGGTACACTTTTGAGATTGGAACTCATTTGTATTTCTTGGGCTGAGCAGAATAATACACTTAAATATTGAAAATATTCATTGGTGTACGCCGGATTCGAACCCGGTCCAATGCTTTGGTAGCAAGGGCCGGATCCGATAGGCTACTGCGCGCCTCCAGGGGGTTTATTATTTCCTACACGGTTGCAGGCCTCCAGCAATTCTTTTTCAGTGACAGGTGGAATGTCGTCTAGTTTGCCTGGCGCTAACTGATAATCGATACTGTGTTGCTGTGGAAACAATGCAGTGACAATTTTCTGAAGGAGTTGAGGACACGTAGGTGACGGTATTTGTTGTTTTTTCAGGTGGGTCATGACCATCTTATAAGGCCTACCCCACACGTCTTTGTCCACCTCGTATATGAGCTCTTTCCGGCATCTTTTTTTGCTCTCTTTGATGGCCTTATTCAGTTCAGATTAAATTTTAAGTTATTCGTCCATAATGTATTATTTGGTCCATAATGTTTATAAACTTAAAGAGTTAACTAACAATCTTCCTCAATGAAAAGTACCGAAAATTACTTTGTTTCATTAAATTCATTAAACCAAAGTTTGTCCCAGACATTTTAAGAACAGTCCCCTGCCAGAAGTTCAAAGTCAAAAAAAAAATCCAGCGTGTTATGTTACCTTTTGTAAGGTTTATAAGGACCTTACTAGCCTTAATAACCATAGAGTTAATAACCATAGGGCTATTAGCGCTTTATCGGTATTTTATTTAGTGTCAAAGCACCGTTTGTGCGGGAAATATGTGTCTGGGCTACTTCAAAACTTAGTCCCCTGGCAGATATTTCTATTCATAATTTATTTGTAAAATTGGATCCATAAGTCTTAATATTATTCTAATTTATGTAAGCATTCATTGAGAACTTGAAAAGTTAAATGCATTGAAATAGTTTGCTTGATTTTTCTCAATTTGATAAGAAAACAACAGTCTCCCGGCAACAGTCCCCTGTCATGTTACATGCCAAAAGATACACAAATTTCATGATTGAAATAATTTATTTAGAATTAAATAAATAAATACAATCGATTCAAACATTTTTAAAGTTTTATTTTCAGCTTCTGTTATCCAGAAGCAAAAATATTCTTTGAATTAAGTTTCCGTCAATTTTCCCCAATAAAAATAAGATAAAATGATATGTATCCACAGATTCGGTAGAATCTGGCGCCAAGTTCCGTTTAAATCCGTTGTAAACGGAGCGCCAGACTACCGAGTGTGTTTACTGTAAGCAGAACGGTTTTTTGAGGTTGCGAAATTTTATTTAATTCAACGGTACTTTTTACTCCTAATTTGTTTGTTATAACAGTAATTTATCATTTTTTCTACCGTATTATTTAATAATATTCACTTATAACAATTTATTTACTTGAAATTATTAAATTTTATCAGCACATACTATAGCACGCTCACAAATTTCGATCCTGACATTTTTTCGATGTAAAAAGTGACATGCCACAGACTAAATAATTCGAGAATGCATGGTAATCCTCCATTAGATGGGAAACTACAATTAAAAAAATAATTTCACAGCTTGCATTTACACCTGCCAGGGTGCGCTGGAATTATTATCACATAAACTGTAGCTTCAAGAGGATAGTTTGCGGTAAAAAATGCAGCCAACGAAAGATTTAAGTTGGTACCACTTGTCAATTTTTATGATAATTACAAAAAATACTTAAATCCGAACAAAAACAGTTTCACTGTAAAAAATTGCGCCGAGTACACGTTCATAAGACTATTAAAAGAAAAAAATTTTTTTTTCTGTACAAAAAGATATAAAATGAAAAAATTAAAAAATCCAGGTAACCGATATGATTTTATGTAATTTTCGGAAATTAAAAAACATTTTGTTGTACATTTAAAAATTATAGAAATAATTTTGGAACGTACTTGGTGTGCGTCATTGTTTATGTCAAATTTTTTTAAGTTCTAATAGATAGATTGTATGAATTTCATAAAAAGTAAAATATTTTGCAACCACGCACACTAAATACGTTCCAAAATTATTTCTTTAATTTTTAAATTTACAACAAAATGTTTTTTAATTTCCGAAAATTATATAAAATCATATCGGTTACTTGGATTTTTTAATTTTTTTATTTTATATCCTTTTGTAAAGAAAAAAAAAATTTTTTTTTCTTAATAGTCTTATGAACGTGGACTTGGCGCAATTTTTTACAGTGAAACTGATTTTGTTCGGATTTTGAATTTATTCGTTACAGAGACTTTAATTTTTTAATAGCGTGGGAATTATCGAGTGCAAAAAAATCGAAAAAACATTTTTTTCTTCCGTCAAAATTTTTGTCAAGATCGAATAAATTTTGATTTATTTCACTTTTTCAGATTTACTTGTTAGAAATTTTACCAAAAGTAATAGACTAATAATTAGAAAAAAAAGTTATGAATCTAGAAACAAATTTTGAAATATCGGAAAATTATATAAAATTCAATTTTCGAAAAATGAGGTAAAGAAAATTAGAATTTTAATGCGAATTAAATTTTACAAGTAAGTCGAAAAAATATTAGACTGAATTATAAGAAATTGTTTTCGATTACTAAAAAATGATTGATTGTTGAGCTTGATAATTGATAGTTATATGTGAGAAGAAGATACTGTAATAATAAAACTAACCAATTTCGTCTGTATTGTTCTCATTATCTTCATTTGCTATCTCCTGATCAGTATCAGATTTATTCTTAAAAGTTACCACTGGTAAAGACGTAGCAACGTGCAATTGAACATTGGTTTTTCCTTTTCGACACTCATTCAGAAATTGTTGCTTCTCTTTTGGCAAATTCTCAACCATTGTGAAATTTGAGATATCGAACAATTTATCTAGTTTTTAGTTAAACTTTTCAACATTCTGTTTTTGTACTCTCGATTTTTTTTCCCTCTTATGATGTGTCTTCATTTCTAAATATTCAGCATAAAATCTTTCTAAGTTCGTAAGACTGAGCTAAGGACGTATAGTTAGAATCTTGAAACTAGCCCAAATAGTATTAGCATCTTCAATAACACTAGTGCACGATTTCGAATAGTTAAGGAGGTATTCTAGTCTAGGAGCATGAATTTCGGGTAATTTTTTGAAGTGCCGAAAAAAAGGCAATCAATATTTTTTCTATACATTTTTTTATAACGATACATTTATACGATTCCAACCCTCCTAGCAATCTGAAATGAAAAAAATGGGAAGACGGTGGACCCTGAAGTAGAGTAGCCGACATGTCTTCGGAAGGTTCTGGGTTCGAATCCCAGTTTGAGCTATCTAATAATTTTTTCTCGCATATTCTATACACTCACATTAAGATGCGATCCTCTCCACGATCCTTTCTCGATCCTTTCCTACCAAAATATCCTGTTACGTGAATGTTGGAACACTTCACGAAATAATTATCCGTAACTCCTATTCTTTCCCGCTTCACAGCATTATTTATATTTGTTAAAAATGCGGGAAAAAAAAAAAATTTATTTCTAATGTATATATAATTCAAATTTGTGACAAATATAACAAATTAATAGCAAATATAAAATTTTTAATGTTATGCTACTAAATACCTACTCCTACAAAATCCCCAGATGTGCTTACAGAGCACTGGGTAGAAGTAAGGTAAGCTAGGCCGAGGAGCACCGCTGTCCATCTTACAGCGACAAAAACAGTTTATTTCTAATGTATATATAACTCAAATTTAACAAATTAATAGCAAATATAAAATTTTTAATGTTATGCTACTAAATACCTACTCCTACAAAATCCCCCAGATTAGCTTACAGAGCACTGGGTAAAAGTAAGGTAAGCTAGGCCGAGAAGCACCGCTGTCCATCTTACAGCAACAATTTTACAAAAAATTAGGACTAGGGATTGAGAAAGATGACCTTGACGCCACCTGCCGGGAAAAATGTAAAGCAAAGTGGTGGCAAGTGCTACTCAAAACAATAACAAATTTATTAAATAAATTTTTAATTCCCCGCTAAGAAAATCGAAGATTTTCAAAAATCGGGAAGTTATTGTTTTTACCCCGTTTTCTAAAAATCGAGTATTCATCAGATCTCGACGTTTGAAGGTCACAGGAAGCTTCCCTGACTATTCCCGTGAGGTTGTCACCATGTCTGTATGTATGTGTGTGTGTTTTTTTTTCTTTTAGGGGGGGGGGACTTCTTTTTACGGATTCTAGGCATAGCTGTTTGGCCTGGATATGTGGCGACTCGACGCAGCGTCATACTAAAACTCGACGCTGGCGCCCCTACCCTATAAACCCTAAACCCCTTTCTCTTCTATCCTCTAATCCCCCATGGAAACCGCGGTCAGGCATTACTTCGTGAGGGGAGGATCTAAGTACTGCTCTTTCTTCTGGCGGCTAAGGTGTTATTCTTTCCTCCTTCTAATTGACGTCATTTTCTCTTCTTCTTTCTATGGACCGCAGGTCTGAGAGAACTTCCGTGACAAACGTGTTTGTGGCGTTCCAGGCAGCCTCTGATGAGAGCATTGCTGCTACTATTGTCTCTGGTTGGATTTTCCTCTTTAGGATATTCTTCAGCTCATCTCGCTGTGAGTAAAAACGTGGGCACTAAAAGAAAACGTGCTCTGCATCTTTATTGACTCCTGGACAGGACGGGCACTCTGGGGAATTATCATGCTTAAAGCGGTGGAGATACGCCCGGAAACAGCCGTGTCCTGATAACATTTGTGTAAGATAATAGTTGACCTCACCGTGACTCCGGTTTAGCCAAACGTTGATCCTTGGTATGAGACGATGCGTCCACCTACCTTTCACTGTGGCATCCCACTGTAGTTGCCATCGACTCATGCTCCTCTGCCGCTATTCTGTTCCAAGCTCCTCAGCGCTTAGTGTGGTCGACTTCTGTCCTTGGTAAAGGATCCGTCATTCCTTAGCTAAGACTCTAAGAGGCAAAGTTCCGGAAATGAAACACACTGCTTCCATAGATATTGTGCGGAAGGCACTTGCTACTCTCAAGGCACTCAGACGGTAGAGTGGTCCAGCCTTCCTCCATGATTCTTGCTTTTCTAGTGCGTCCGCCCAGATAGATATTCCGTAAGTGAGCACTGATGTGACTACAGATGATAGTAGTAGTCTTCTGCTCTGCTTTGGGCCTCCGACGTTTGGCATCAGTCGTGCTAAGCTAGCTACCATTGCTGATGCTTATGCACTCACGTGTTCGACTTGCTGCTTAAAGTTGAGTCGGGCATCAAGCACCACTCCCAGATATCGGATATATGGTTGTGATGTGATTTCTTGTTCTTCGACTTTCAGTTTTATGGTCTCTATCACTTTTCTGCTGGTAATAAGCACAGCCTCAGTCTTCTGTTTAGCCAGTTGTAGATTCATTGAATCTATCCACCGGTTAACTTTCTCAAAGGTGATACCGAACATGTGGTTTATCTCATCTAGGTGTTTCGCAACGATTACGACAGCTACATCGTCTGCATATGCAACAAGCTTGACACTTCTTGGAAGAGTCAGTCTCAGCAGGCCATCATACATGACATTCCACAGAAGTGGACCCAGAACAGAACCCTGGGGTACACCTCCGGTATTATCGTACTCTTTTGGACCATTCTTCGTGTCGTATCTCAGGGTTCTGTCCATGAAGTAGCTAGCCACTATCCTACGTAGGTATCCTGGTACGTTTTTCTCTTCCGAGGCTTACATAATGCAGTCCCAATTGGGGGAGTTGAAGGCATTTTTGATGTCCAGAGTGGCCACCAGGCAGTACTTCTTCGCTCCACCCTTCCATCTGATCCTTTCGATTGCCTCCTTGGCCGTTGCAACGACCAGGTTAATTGCGTCCAGGGTTGATCATCCTTTCCGAAAACCATACTGGCTGTCTGCCAGGTGTGGATCGACAACTGCTTCTATTCTCTCGTGGATTATACGCTCAAGTATCTTACCTGCCGTGTCTACTATACAAAGTCGTCGATAAGATGACGGTTTTTCTGGTGGCTTTTTCTTTTTTGGAAGTAGTACTAGTCGCTGCTGCTTCCACTTCTGAGGGAAAATCCCTTTTTTGAGACATGTGTCGTAGACGTCCAGGAACAATGATGGCACTCCTTTTATCGTTATTTTTAAAGCAATATTGGGGACCCCGTCCAATCCTGGCGCTTTATTGTTCCCTACACGATTACAAGCCTCCATTAGTTTTTCTTCCGTGACAGATGGAATGTCATCCATTTCATTCTGCGCGAATAGGTAGTTAAACTCGCTTTGTTCGGGGAACAACTCATTTACGATCTTCTGTAGGAGTTGAGGACACGTGGGTGCTGGCATTAGCTTGTTTTTAAGATGGGTCATGACCACCTTATACGGTCTACCCCACACGTCTTTATCCACCTCGTATATGAGCTCCTTCCAGCATTTTCTTTTGCTATCTTTGATGGCTTTGTTCAGGAATCGACGGGCTTTTTTTTACTCTGCGACCAGCTCCGCAGAGTTAGGTCGTCGGTAGCCACGCTGAGATATTCTTCTCTTCTGATGACACTCTTTACGACGAGCGCTGATGTGGTCGTTCCACCAGTGAATGGAAGGTCTTATGTTCGTGCCACGTCTACGAGACATACTGGCGTCACAAGCCTGGGTCACTCTTTTCATCAGGTCCTTGGTTTTCTCTTTTACGCAGCCCACGATAATCTGGTCACTATTGAAAGCGACTAACAATGCACTTGGGTCAAGAGTTTTTACCTTCCAACCAATGGTGTTAAGTCGTTTTTCAGGTCTTTTCGGGCTCTGGGCGTTTAATATTTCCTAGAGAATCGCGTTGTGGTCGCTGGCTGTGAATATCCATTACCTTCCAGTTGATATTACCTCTGGTGAGGCTGCTACTGACGAAAGTGATCTACAATAGAACTTGCGTCTCCTTTGGTGTAGGTTGGTGTGTCACCACTGTTGAGCAGTACTACATCTAATGTAGAAAAGGCTTCTAGTAATTCCTTTCCTCGCGCGTTTGTATGCTTGCTGCCCCAGTCTACTGCCCAGGCGTTGAAGTCCCCAGCTATTGCCACCGGGTGGTAATGCTTCGCGTCCTTGGTAAGTCGATCCAGAAATGCGGTGAATTTGACGGTAGAGAGGCTAGGTGGTGCGTAACAGCTATAGAAGCGGATGCCCTCTAATGATACTGCTACAAAGCCGGCATTGCTGTTGTCGACTGCATTTTGGAATGGCAGCTTGCCACATGACCAGATGACAGCTTTGGATGTGCTGTCAGATTCCCAGGGTTGGGTACTCAGGTGTTTATATGTCTCTGCTATCAGTACCAAGTCAAGCTCTAGTTCTCGCACGGATTGCATGAGCAGGTCATGCGCTGCCTTACAATGGTTGAGATTGAGCTGCAGTATCCTCATGTTTGTTTGTTCGTCAACTTCTGGAGTGCATCCTGAAATAACGGGCACTTATAGGTACCGGCATGGTATGTAACATTCTCTGCACTTTCAATTTCAGCACATAATTCACATTTGGCTAGATTTTTACAATCAGCATTCTTGTGCCCTTCTTGTCCGCACCTGATGCAAAGCTTCGACCGGTCCACCATGCTTTTGCACTGGGATCCGTGATGTCCGAAATGCAAGCATTTAAAGCATTGAAAAGGCCTCTTCGTTGCCCTTATTCGGCAATTAACCCAACCAATCCGGATTTTGCTACTTCCATCTAGTAGTTTCTGTGCTGTTGCTGCTGGTAGAACTACTGTGGCAATTTGAGTACCTCTATAGGCCTAACGGATCTTGATTGCCTCTAGTGGTATCTCACAGCCATCTCCAGCTTCCTCCTGTAGGGCACCCGGGATGTGTTCCTTACTTGTGTCATCATCGACGTCTCGGATCTCAATTACCTCCTGTGGTCCTTTGCAGGTTTCTTTTGCGTCTTCTTTCAGAATGTCTGCAATTTCTCTTAGCAATTATAATGCCGGTAAATAAAATATTTCCAGATATACGATAAATAATTTTCAGTAAATAAAAGATCAATAAAATTAATAATAGTTAATTGGTAATTCAATTTCTGAAAATTATAACACTTGTCCAGGCATTTATTTCGTAAATTTTACTGCGTCACAAATTCTTATGGAATGTGCGCTCAAAATGGACGCCGTTACTGCGTAGTTAGCTTGACCTCGGGTACCGAGAGACGCTCGACTGGTCGTGAGCTATGACTGGAATATTTTCTCGATATTCAGAAAATTATAATTGTTAATGAAAAATGAATTCATTAATTCCAATCAAAGGTGTTAATTATTATAAACCTGAGAATTGATAATTTAGATACTCACGACCAAACCCTGAAAGTCTGGAACATTCCTCGGGTGTAACAATCCCCTGAAGGAATTGTTCTCAAAGCTAACAAAAA
>CAJNRD030001119.1:16882977-16900292 GCA_905319865.3 Cotesia congregata | reverse complement strand
GTGTGTGTGTGTGTGTGTGTGTGTGTGTGTGTGTGTGTGTGTGTGTGTGTGTGTGTGTGTGTGTGTGCGTGCGTGTGGGTGTGTGTGTGTGTGTGTGTGTGTGTGTGTGTGTGTGTGTGTGTGTGTGTGGGTGTGTGTAAGTATGTAAACCTCTTATAACTTTTGAATGGTTGAACCGATTTCATCGCAGTTGGTGCCATTCAAAAGGGCTTCACTAAACTTAGATTTCCTGAAAATTTGAACCGATTCGGACCCGTAGATTTTGAGAAATTTGGAGAAATCTCCAAAAAAATAGGAATAAATAGAAAAAAAATTTTTTTCAGAAGTGGTTTTTTTGGAATAACTTTTAAACGGCTCTACCGATCAATTTCAAAATTTCATCAGCTCTCAACCTTAAAAAGCCACGTCGATTGCCGCCAATCTGTTCAAAATCATTTGTTTCGTTCAAGAGATATCGTGAACGAAAAAAGTGTTTTTTCGGAATTACTCCGAAAATCGGTTCATTCATTCAAAAGTTATTGCGATTTGAAAATTCAATAAACAGTGTTTTATCAAACCCCTATCAAACTTTTGACCTCGAAGAGCTCAAAAGCATACAAAAGCTATTTTTTTGAGCTTGGAGAGCTCAAAATAATACACAAATTGTACTTATGAGCTCGAAGAGCTCTAAAACGTCATAAGTGCAATTTCAAGCGTTTAGGTATAGAATTGGCGGGAAGTTGCAGGGATGGCCTTCAGGGTCAACCGTATTTTTAATTTTTTTTTTTTTTTTTTAAACAAATCAAAAAAAAAAAAGTTAATTTCTAATGTATATACATCAAATTTGTGAGAATATTACAAATTGATAGAAAATAGCAATTTTTTTTATTTTATGCTACTACCACCCCGTCCAGGGCTACTACCACAGCGCGGGAAGGGGGGGAAGTGAGTAAGTATTCACTGGACCTACCATTCAATCTGATTTATTCTCATTATTAATACGTTTTAGAAAACACCCTATCGTTATAACAGGCGATATTGAAAAAATGTACCGTCAATTTTTAATTAGAAAAGAAGACCGAAAATACCAACATATCCTGTGGAGGAACAGTAATAATGAAATACAAACCTACGAGTTAGACACCGTAACCTTTGGGATTAGAACATCTCCATACCTGGCTATTCGATGTTTACATCAATTAGCCTACGATGAAGGACAACAGTTTCCTATAGCAGCAAAAGTTTTAAAAGAAGATTTTTATGTAGACGACCTACTCTCAGGAGCTGAAGATGTGGAAAAGGCAATAAAAATTAGACAACAAGTAACACAAATCTTAAGAAGGGCCGGATTCACAATTCGTCAATGGGCCTCAAACAACTCTGCTGTATTTAAAGACGTACCTCAAGAAAATATAAACCCTCATTTGCAGTTGGGTGACTCGACATTAAAAACACTTGGTAAATGTTGGGAATCCAGAACTGACAATATAATCTATACAGTTAAACCTATTGTATTTTTAGAACAAACCAAAATTACCAAGCGAAACATTTTATCTGAAGTTGCAAAAATATTTGATCCTCTCGGTTTATTAGCACCAGTCATTATTTTAGCAAAAATTCTTATCTAAAAGCTGTGGGATGCAAAACTAGATTGGGATGAGTCTTTACCTATCCAACTAGATACAGAATGGAAAACCTATTGCACTCAACTGAATATATTAAACCAGGTATCATTTCCAAGAACCATTGTTACACCGAATACAAAACAACAACAATTGCATGGATTCTGTGACGCCAGTGAAAAGGCATACGGAGCCTGTATCTACCTGCGAGTGACTGACCCTCAAGGAAAGATCCAGCTACTTCTAATATGTGCCAAGTCAAAAGTAGCCCCTTTAAAAACCATTACTATACCTCGACTTGAATTATGCGGAGCTCAACTGTTATCATCTTTAATGAAAGCAACAATCACTGCATCAAAAATAACCTTTGACATTCAGTGTTCCCAGAAACTTTGGCTGGTCTGATCGACACAGTGCCGTAAAATTATCGGGTTTTCTGAAAAATTATCGTACGCACAAAAAAAAATGTTAAATTCGAGTTTTTCACTAAATTTACAGAATTAAAATTTTTTTATGCAAAAATATTTTCATTTAAAATTCTGATATAAATTTTCTCTTGAAAAATATTTACAAAAAAAAATGTTTCTTAATGGGTCGAATAGTACTCACAGTACAGTACTGACATTAAATTATGTGATATTACTGTAGATGTCACGTCATACCACTTTCTAATCTATCAATATTAAATTAAATTACTGATTTTCAAAAATTTTTTTTGCATTAATGCTATTGAAAAATATTGTCGAATAAAAAATAATCAATTTTATATATTAATAAATATTTATTTATTAAACTTAAGGATAACAAATCATGCAATTATAATTTTTTCTGATAATAAAAGTAACTTAAACATATTTTTTAATCTTATTATTTTTTAAAGTTATTAAACCTTACTATTATCTATTATTAGTACCATTACACAAATAATAACAATAAATTGAATTATTTCA
Source organism: Cotesia congregata (assembly GCA_905319865.3). Lineage (NCBI taxonomy): Eukaryota > Metazoa > Arthropoda > Insecta > Hymenoptera > Braconidae > Cotesia > Cotesia congregata. Next base: position 16,897,741 of record CAJNRD030001119.1, on the reverse strand, counting down.
ATCATTTAGTACATAAACATAAATAAAATAATTATTAATTTGGCACAGATCAGTCTTCCATATCAGAGTTTCTAAAATCACTTCTTCTTCTTCGTTATTATTTTTATCACTAGTACTTTTCTTTTCATTAACATATAATGACTTTTTAATTAAGTTGTATTCTCGTTGACTAGGTTCATAATTAACGCAATTTAAATGTACTCTTTGGCTAGACAATAACAACCCATTGACCGTTTCAATAACTAACTTATTTCGAGTCTTTGATTTTATTAAGTTCATTTTACTAAAAATTCGCTCACAATCTGAGTTTGACAAAGGTAGTGATATTGTACTTAAAAAAAAACTAGCTTAATTTTCAAAAGACCAAATTCCATCTTTATCCTCAAATTTTTTTAATTTGTGCCAAAATGAATCGACAGGGTCAGTGACTTTAATATCTTCTGGCAAAGTAAAACTAGGTAGCTGTCGCCACTCATTGTCGATGGATTGATAACATTCTTTGGTAACAAGTCGAGGTAGTTGTTTCATTAATGGTAATAGAGAAGGTATTTTGTTCCGAGTGGATTGAGCCATAGCTTCTGCAGGATTAATAATGAATAAATTTTTTAGTAATATGTTATCAAAATCATACCTTTTTTGAATTGCTAAGCAGCCTTTTACTAGAAAACTTCTGCAATTAGTAAGAAATTCGATTTTGACTTCTTTTAGCAGAGATTTTGAATACTCAGGCTTGTTAAAAAAATCAATAGAATTAACACCAGTGTAAACATTCAAAATATTCACATATTTTGATTCATCGGCGGGATTAATTTCACTTAGCGGTGTTTTATTAACATAATTGGCGACCATAAAGTTTTTAAGTAATTCTACATACGTTGAGCTCATAGTTTTATGTACAACTGTAATTAAAGGTTTTTCTGATTGGAATAGTTTGTTCAACGAAGAAAATTTTGGTAAAATCCACTCAAGAAAATGATAGTACAATTTTATAATCGGGTCATTAAGTTGTTGAAGTATAAGTTCTTCTGTTTCAAAATTTATAGTCGTCGAAGTAGTTTTTGTTCTGCGAGAATTTAATCTTTTTCTTTCAATGTCGTAAACAACATTATTAAAATATAAAATTAGTGCGTCCCACTACTCTAAAAGCCTGGTAACGACAGCTGTTACTGATAGCCATCGAATCTCCACTGGACGCAAAATTTTATGATTTTTTAGTTCTAAGAACTGTTGATACTGTTTAAATTCATGCTGCCGTTTACAACTTGATGAGAAGTGATTGTAAATAGAATGGAATAATTTTTCACAGTCAGACGGTATTGAGTCACAAGCCTCACTGGCACAAAGGTGAAGCGAATGACAAATGCATGTCATAATGTAAATGTTAGGACAGCATTTTCCAAATCTCGTTCTTACAGAATTATTTTTACCCATTATCGCATTACATCCATCTGACCCGAAACCAATAATCTTATCAAAGGATACTGAGAAGCGTTGAAAGGATTCCCGGACACAATTAAAAAGATGCTGTGCTGTAGTAGACACTTCTTTGGAATCATCATTAAAAATTTTACACAATTCCCAAAAATGACTAACTATTCGTCCTAGATCTTCATCGTAATAGCGCACAATAATACACAACGTCTGGGTCATTGAAATGTCAGTTGATACATCTATCAGTACACTGAAAAAAGTTTTTTGCAATTTTCCAGCTAATTCTTCTTTTTCAGCATACCCGATTACGTTTTTAATAACGCACACGCTCTTAGAAGATTTTAACCGCATTTGTTTTACAATCTCACTATCAGGAAAACATTCCTGAAGTAACGGTGTTAAGTGATCCATAACCTTAAATGATAAATTGTGTTCTGCTAGAAAACTACAGAATTGAATTTCTGCGCGAGAAGTTTTAGTATCCAGTGATTTGTTTCGAGATTTACTTGAAGCTTTATCTGAGAAACTAACAATTGTTTTTTGTTTGTTTAAACTCTTTAGCATGCTTAAATGGTTTTTACTCGTTGCATGTTTGCGAATAACTGTCAACTCCGCAGTGATTGTCGCTTTGCAGAATGAGCATTGAGCTTTAAATTTATTGGAATCCGGCAGGAGTCATGAACGACACTCCGGATTATTAAGCCATTCCTTACGAAACTTTTGTGGCCGTCGTGTGCTTGGTTTTTTTAATTTCATAGGAGACGTGTTATTTGTCATGATGAATATAATCTATGAAAAATACAAAAGATAAATAAAAACCTGAATAATTAAAAAAGAGGTGTTACAAAATATCTTTTAAAATTAGTTTAAAAAATATGCTTACAGATCGATCTTTGACAAAAAAATGTGCAGCTGTTCAGAATTAATCTTCTCTTCTATCAGCAAAAGTTAAACGTTCGTCATTATCTAGGAAATAAATTTTTAGGTTAAAATAAAACATGTATAGATAAATACATAAAATGATTAAATTATAATTTTTTTACAATGAACTTCTTTATTAGATGATGCTGTTGACACTACGGACGAATTTAAGCTGTCATTTGGACTGAAATCTTCGGATCTTAATTTTTCTGGTGCAACAGCAAAAATCTCTTCACCTACATAATGCATAACATAATTAATTCACAGCGTTCATTAAATAAATTAAATAATAATTTAATTGTGGAAAAAAATTGTAAGAATTCAATTGTGAGGTTATGTTTATATATTTTTATTCACCTGGATTAACAATCATCAAATATTCACCAGTTCAATTTTTAACCCACTTTTTTGTTCTCTGGTTTAATAACGGTACGATAGATTTAATATTATTTGAGTTCGACATTTGATGAATTATAAAACATTTAAAAAAATCAAATAATCGTTCACAAGGTATTTAGCTTTCTTCCTCAAAGACTTAGACCGAAGACAAGAGCTGCATGCTAGAGACAGTAGAAACTATAGATGAAATATTATTTAGTCGGTAAGGAAAATTACATATGTTACTACATGACAGACTGTGTAGGGTAATAGGGCACTCGTGGGGCGCTGCATACTTCGAGCGGGTAATAAATAAAAGTTAAGCCGCATGGGTAAAAATGAAAATTAAACATATCGAAAATTATCGTACATCTATTGTACAAGACTCATTTTATCGTAATTTTTCGTCACATAATCAAAGTTGGATGAACGATCGTACAATGCTTCAAATTATGTGACGTTTACGATAATTATGTGACGTTTACGATAATTATGTGACGGATGGGAACACTGTTGACAATATAAATTATTGGACCGATTCTACCATTGTTCTTAACTGGTTAAATACCTCACCACATCTGTTAAAAACATTTGTATCCAACCGAGTTTCAGACATTCAAACAAAAACCGATGTTAAATCATAGAGACATGTTCGGACAAAAGACAATCAGGCAGATCTTGTATCAAGAGGAGTTTTACCAGCTGAATTTACCTCAATGAACATCGGAAACATGGGCCAGCTTGGCTAAGAGAACCTTCCGAAAAATGGCCTACGTATCAATTACCATTGTTAAAAGAAATACCTGAGCAACGGAGAGCTACCTGTTTATTAACCATACCTCATGAGTTTGTCGACCTTACCAGATTTTCAAGCTATAATCGTATGATCCGTTCACTAGTTTATTGTCTCAGATTTGGCCAACGTTGTAAAACAAAAGGTCCTTTAACTATAAAAGAATTACGTGATATGGAGATTCGTATTTTAAAAGCTATACAACAGCAAGCCTTTGCGAAAGAAATAAAAGAATTACAAGAATCTGAAACCCTCACCCATGATACCATAAAAATAGCAAAACTAACTCCAAAATTAGATGACCAACAAATCATGAGAGTAGGTGGACGTTTATCTTCATCGGATTTACCATACAGCACAAAACATCCCATCATTTTACCAAAAAATAATCATGTTACCAATATAATTATTCAACATTACCACAATCTACATTTGCATACCGGAGTCCATCAAACATTATATTTAGTCCGACGTAAATATTGGATTATCGATGGAAGAAGTCAAGTTTTCAAAGCTCTGAAAGGATGCCTAAAATGTTGGAAAACAAAACCTCCAACACCTAATTACCTCATGGGGGACTCACCAAGACAACGAGTTACTCCCTCGCACTCTTTCAGTCAAGTTGGAGTTGATTACTGTGGACCATTTCTACTGAAAGAGAAGAAATACCGTAATAGAAAAACAATAAAATCGTACGTTGCCGTATTTGTTTGCTTATCTATAAAAGCTGTCCATTTAGAATTAGTTACCGACCTGTCCTCTGGAGGTTTTATTGCCGCATTAAGACGTTTTATTTCTCGACGCGGTTTATGCCAGGACATCTTTAGTGATAACGGAACTAACTTTGCAGGAGCAAACAATATCTTGAAAGAATTAACCGCAGAACTTCATACTACTGATGCTCAAGATAAAATCAATGCTTACCTAACTAACAAAGGAATTCAATGGCATTTTATACTACCACGGGCACCTCACGTGGGTGGCTTATGGGAAGCCGCAGTGAAAAGCTTCAAACGTCATTTGATTCATGTCACAGGAGTAGAAATGCTGTTTACCTATGAACAATTTAACACCCTAATAACCGAGATCGAAGCCATATTGGATTCACGCCCTCTTACTCCTATTTCCTCTGATCCCAACGATTCCATGGTCCTTACACCTGGCCATTTTTTGAGTGGAGATTCAGTAACCAACTAACGTGACCGAAATTTTACCGATGGTCCTACTAATCGTTTAAACACTTGGGAACACATCCAAAAGGTCAAACAAGACTTTTGGAAACGTTGGAGACGTGAATATCTCACTGAAATAATCCAACGAACCAAATGGACAAAATCAGAGCCCAATATCATCGTTGAGACAGTGGTCACTCTGAAGGAAGACTACCTACCCCCTTCACAATGGGCCTTGGGACGAGTCATCGAGTGTTTACCAGGTGATGACGGTGTTGTTAGAACCGTCAGAGTGAAAACCGCGAAATCCTCATTTATTCGTAATGTGAAAAAATTAGCAATTTTACCTATAACTCCGACCGAGAAAGAATAAAAAAATAGAAAGACATTTAGTAGAGACTTTAAGTGATTTGAATTTATTTTATTTTATTTTGCATAATATTCTTGTATTGTATTGTTCTTCGGCTGACCCTCTCAACGGGGGGAGAATGTTTAGTTATGTACCTCAGTTTTTTATAAGTTATGAAAAAATTGTACTTTAATCTTAAGTTTACTCATGTTTTAAAAATATTCGACAGACCTTTAACAAAGACGTCATAAAACTTAAAATTCGGAAATTTATGACAGTCGAACTCAAGTAGTTGCCATTGTTAAATAATCACTTTAATGACTAAGACTAACCTTCGACACAAACTGATAAATTTTACAACCCATCTGTTTATCAGATGGCGACAAGACTTTTCCCAACTTAGCAATCTTCTCACACTTAGTTTAAACAACCCTTCTTTAAATAAATAATACCCTTTCCAGAATCCTTTCATTTAACAACTATTCCCCAACTCCAGTTATTTTCCACCAACCAAAAAAGGAAATAGCCTTCCCAAAATTGCACTCTCTGACTGACGATAGTTTGACTAAAAATCGACCAAGACAGGTACCAAAAAACCTTTGACCACGCTCGCCGAGCGCCTTTGTTACGGACAAACCTCTGACCACGCTCGCCGAGCGTCTTATACCTGACCTTTACCGACTTACGTACCGATAAATTTAATGTAAAAAGTATAGTCAGTACTCAATAAAATAAATCAATATAAAATCGAAATATTTGTAATCTTTTTAATTAAACATCACAAAATTCTTGTTAAATTATAACCGAATTAATTTGCAAGAAAACAAGTTTGTATTTCACACTGTCTTAATTGAAAAATTTCTGTTGTCCAGTTGGGGGTATACCCTTTCTCGAATACATGTTTATACTTGCTTATGCGAACTTTATCTCCAACTTTGAATCTCGATTGCTTTATAATTGTTGGTTTCACTCCAAGAGGTTAACATATCGTTTGTAGCAACTAGTTTTCGTTGGCGGCTGTCACTTCAATAGGTTTCATTCTAATAGTTCGATGTCTAGTGCTATTATAAGTATTTATCAACTCGGGAAGTAATCAACCCATTTATATGTACCACGTGCTGTAAACTGTTGCCACATTTTATTTTTTAGTGTTCGGTTAAACCGTTCACATATTGAAGCTTTCAAGTTGCTGAATGTTGAGTACATGTTGATTTTATATTTCTTCATGAGCTCTTTAAGGTCCTTGTTATAAAACTCTTTACCATTATCAATATGTAGATTTTTCGGTTTACGGTCTTGTTGTTGTATGACACTTTTCACTGCATTTCTAACATCATCAGCACTTTTAGTTTTAATAGGGACTACCCAAGCATACTTTGAGAAAATGTCTATTATTGTAAGTAAATATTTATAACCATTATTAAATTTAGAATATGGAATCATTTCAACCAGATCAGCTTGCCATGTTTCATCAATCCCTCGAATGTCAACATGTCGACGAGGATAATTTCTTTGAGCTAATCTATGAAGCTTTTGAGCTATAACACCTTTTTCATTAGCCATTTTAGTATGAGCATGTGAAAATTTGTCTACTTTGGTGACTGTCACTATCTATACTAACTTCAATGTTATTTTATCCATCATTATATATGTCGTAGACAGATCGTGAAATTAGACAGTTCGTGAACCGTCTAAGCACTTTAAGACAGTTCATGAACTGCAGCCAGATCGTGTAATGGTCGATCAGTTACACGAAGTGGCTAAAACTTTTAGACAGTTCATGAAATGCAATTCGGCCTCAGACAGATCGTGTAATGTTCCAAAATTACATGATATGTCTAAATTTTTTAGACAGTTCATGAAATGTCTAATAGCTGTTTTGCCGATCGTGAAATATCTAGGAACAACGGATTTCTAAAAAGGAAACAACTGAAAAAAGATGAGATTGTAACTTTCTCGTAAAAATTAATTAATAAAATTCTTTTTTTGTTTAAATATTACGGCTTTGTTGGTGATAAAAATTCTATTTTTTATTTATTTAAACATGGTAAACTCGAGTGACATCTACTATCACACAAAACGTTAGCTTTTTTGCATGTACACCTTTTTGTAGTACATTGCACGTCAGAAGCTCTGCATGAGCATTGAAAAAATCCTTGCCCTCCACTTCAATTTTTTACTGCTTCTCTAGAAGAAAGAAGTTCTTTCAAGATTAAGTCGTCACGTTCAAAGAACTGCGAGCCAGCTGGAACAAGATTTTTGGTATATTTCACGATCGGCAAAACAGCTATTAGACATTTCATGAACTGTCTAAAAAATTTAGACATATCATGTAATTTTGGAACATTACACGATCTGTCTGAGGCCGAATTGCATTTCATGAACTGTCTAAAAGTTTTAGCCACTTCGTGTAACTGATCGACCATTACACGATCTGGCTGCAGTTTATGAACTGTCTTAAAGTGCTTAGACGGTTCACGAACTGTCTAATTTCACGATCTGTCTACGACATATATATACATACATATATACACTTTTGGACCATATATATTTTCTGACTCAGCTCGTCGAGTTAAATCGGAATATAGCAAAATTTTTCAAAAGTTTCGTCATAAGGACCATTGAATAGTTAGATTTCTATGAAATCTACTAAAAAGAACTTAAGAGGTGTCAAGGGACACCCGGATGGAAAGAAGTTCCTTTAGATTTATAAGTGAAGGAATTGTAATAAAATTATCCATTGGAAACTTTACATTTCAGAAAAAAACGAGTGAGCCTCACAGGCATAAGGTCACAATAGAAGTGAAACTTTTTTAATCGTTAAGTTGGTCTATATTATATGTATATTGCATGTCTTAAGCGCAAAGCGCGCAGGTATGCTCTACTCTCGCCTAAAAATCGTGATTTCGATTGAAACGTGATTTTAATAATTTAAACGAAAAAAATTATGGATAAAAAGCATATTAAAATAAATAATAGTATCTACAGAACACGTTAGAAAAATTTTCTTATCGATTAAATAATATTTCTTAGAAAAAGCTCGATTTTCTGATGAATTCAATCAATAAGAGCGTCGTATTCACGGGAGTACTGGGCTTGATAACACCATAACTTTGTCAAAAATCACTTTCATGATTTAATTTTTTTTTTTTTGAATTATTCCTGAGAAAGTTTATCAAAACCCTTGTGAAAATTGCGTGTCTAAATAATTCCGTTTCGATACAGTTAATTTTTTTCGATTGTCAGTTCGGTGACTTTTTCTGCGATTTCGACAGCTATACATATTATTTTTCATAAACAGAATTGATATAACTATAAACAAGCAGAAACTATACATTAGGGTGTCCGTTATTTTCCAAATCGATTTTTTTTAGCAATCGCCCCCTGAATCTTTAGTTTATGACCTAAAAAAAAATATCCAACACAAATGGGCTCTTAATTTTCACATTAACCCGTGCCGGAATCATGTTATATTTCCCATTTAAATAACATGAGGTTTTTAGACTTTTTACTTTTAATTTTTTTTCTCAGAAACAAATGGGAATAAAAATTTGATCGATGCATATTCTGGTAGGAAATTGAACGCTCTACAAAAAAGTTTTCTTATGAATTTTCAATAAAACAACTCCTTCAAAAGTTATTCAACGTTAAACTTGGGTTTATTGTCAATTCTATGATATTTTTAATTTTATTTTCATTTTTACCTCTTTTGGCGATAAAATCGTTGAAATAAAAGATTATCATTATTATCAATAGAGTACCAATGATCATTTATGTCGATATAATGGCCTAAACAGAAAATCAAGGGGAAAAAAACTTTTTTATGAGAAATAAAAGAAATAACATACCTTTCCGCATACAGACATACTTTAAAATAAATTGATGGAAAATGGTGAAATAAAAATGTAAAAATTTCTTTGTCTATAATATTATAAGCAGATTTATTATTATTTTTCTTTCTTTATAATTTTTTTGTTAAGCAAGCTTTGGTCGCATTAGGATATTTTTTCTTGTACTCACTTACAACTTGTATCAAATATTGTTTTTGATCTTCTCGTGTTGTTAAAATATTAATATACTCTTGAGTTAATTTAATTGCTCTTTCGGCGACATCATTAACTACTTGTAAATTTTTAACAATTCGTAAGCCTTCTAAATAGTCGTTATTGTCCGCCCACGTTTTAACATCTAGTTTCAAAAAATTTTTATCAATGTTAAATCTTTCAAAAAATTGTAAGGAATCCGAATTTATAAGAAAATCAATATCTTTTTTTTGCAAATTCACAATTTCACTAATCGTATGAATTCCATAGCGTTTGGAGGAATCAAAATCCTGATTTTCATTATTTTCTGAAGCCTTGACCATTTTCCGTTCGATGGAAAAAGATATGTTTTCATCAAAAAATGAAAGAGCAGCTGTTTCACCATTTAAATACCATAGATGGTTTTTAAATTTATTTAAGACAGCTTCGGATATTTGTTTGTCGATTGTTTTATATTGATACACCGCTTTCAAAAATCTCAAATCTTGATTCGGAGCCAACGCCGCAAGAGGTGCTTCGAACCAAAACGGCACATAAATGAATACAATAAATAAACAAATATCCAAGAGATTTTTTTTCGTCTCATCATTTATGTCCAAAATATCTCGAAAAATATATATTTTGAGCGAATAAATCGCTTTAGACATCGAGCGGGCGTGGTGAAACGCTCCTGGCTTGTGGAAGTAAATTTTTTTGGTATCTATAGTACCAAGAAATATTTGACATAACTCTTAGAGTTCCTTATAGTCATCACGAGGCAAAGTCGTACCCAGAAAATTTTCAATTTTGTTATTTGTTTCTTCAACCTTGCCCATTAGTTTTCGAGGAATTTTATTGCCTACTAATCCATTTTTATACTTAGTTTGATCAACTGTACTCCAAGTTTCTTTAAAGCTCTTAAATAATTTAACATTTGGTCCCTCTGTGCCTGGTATTTTAGTCGTAAAAACACAAACTAATACTAACTCGTAGATGTGGTGCCTACATGGTAAGTATAGAAGCTCGGTTTGTAACATTTGTTCTAGGTGTATGGCCGCTCCATTCCGACAACCAAGATTTGAAGCCGTAGTGTCACAACAGATCGCTTTAACGTTCTCAGTAATTCCCCAATGTTGAAGTTCTGTAAAAATTGCTTCTGCCTGAGTCAATCCTTTACCATCTGGCAATGCTGGCACGTCTAAAATTTTTTTCAATGTTGTAACTTCTCACTATTATCGGAACTCGATCAAATTTTTTTACAGGATAAATCATCAGGTATCAATTTTCCATCCCAATGGACAACCACCGCACCAACATCAATGCCACCGAATAACATTGAAGCTCGGTTTGTAACATTTGTTCTAGGTGTATGGCCGCTCCATTCCGACAACCAAGATTTGAAGCCGTAGTGTCACAACAGATCGCTTTAACGTTCTCAGTAATTCCCCAATGTTGAAGTGCTGTAAAAATTGCTTCTGCCTGAGTCAATCCTTTACCATCTGGCAATGCTGGCACGTCTAAAATTTTTTCAATGTTGTAACTTCTCACTATTATCGGAACTCGATCAAATTTTTTACAGGATAAATCATCAGGTATCAATTTTCCATCCCAATGGACAACCACCGCACCAACATCAATGTCACCGAATAACATTTTCGTTTTTTCAGCAGCCTCCTTTCGGATTTTTGATCTTTATTCATTAAAAGAAGTCTTATTAAGGATTAAATCATTGGTATCAACTCCAAGAGCTGACGCTATTGATGAAATCACTCGTACAGAATTCCTATAAGAAATTCTGCAACTATCTAATGTCGCAACAAGATCTTCAGTGAGAATATTTATTGTTCCTCTTTCATTTTTTGGTTCATAATTTCGCCCTTGTAATTCAAATGTTGACGATGTGCTTTGCCAAGACGTAGATGTTGTTCCACTACTCAAAATTTGCTCGCTTATACTTTTTGAGCTTGGTGGTAACGTCAGATCAAACAAACAAATAAAAAAAAGTTATAACTATGTAACCCTTATTAAGTAGATAAACCTTTTATGAATACTTTGATAAATTACTTTACTTTGAGCGATCATCTGTGATTGTTGAATCAAGATCGTCACTAATTTCATCCTCATTCATAGATTGGGCCACTGAGATATCCTCGTCTTCTTCAAAAATTGGGTTTTCTAGAATTGATGATACGATTAATTAACAAAGAAATATTTTATTTAGCAATTACAATATCTTTCCCAGGTTCTAATAATTTTTATTTAACTACAACTTATAATTTAATTGCAACTTACCAACCGACTCGATGGAATCATTTTCTGATTTGAGAATGCGTAAGTGATATTTTCTCACTGTCCTTTGATCATTTAAAAATTTCAAGACGTCACTGTCGACTTTATTTTGAACATCACCATGTGTGATATCGAATAATTTGTCTAAATATTCGGAAAATTCCTGCTCAAATTCCGCATTTGAATTTTTTTGTGCATCTCTGTAATTGTTGTAAAGTTTTGCCAATTTTGCTGTACATCTTGGACTATATTGCACTGGAATTCCAGCTCTACTCCAAAATTTTGACACTTCATTAATAACTAATTGTAAACTTTCTGCAGGTGTTTTTTTTGTTTCTCTGGTATAATGAAATAATAATTTCAGCACTTGTTTATTTGTCGGCAGTTTATGACCACTGATTGAGTCACTTGTTTCACCCAAAAAAACCATAGGATTTCGTAAATTTATAGATGTATTCATTGTGACAGGAATGACAATTATAAATTTCTCGAAGTAAATTATTTGTGCACACTAAGAGGTTAGACTTCCATCATCAATAAAGAAAACAATTCTTCAACTATATTCAATAACTTTTTTCACGTACATTCATTAGTAGATTGAATAAATATATGTTTTTATTCGGTTTAATCTTTACTTATTATAATTTGTAAACAACAAACAAAAAACACTACACAAGTTTATTTACTTTGTTTTGTTTTAACTTCTGCTTAAGAATCAGTCGATAAATAAACTCAATGAAAATAGTTTTAACCTCAAGTTCTAATAAACCTCTCATAGATGGCATTAGGCGGAATAGTAAAAAATTGAATTTGAATGGCAATTATGTATACATTCTCTAATTAATAAGGATTTAATTCAGTAAGTAAACACAAAATACCGATTTAAATACTTTAATTTATACTACATAAACTTAATTACATGTTCATAGCAAATCCAAAGTTTTGTTATCGCTTATATTTCTCAAAAATTAATTTTTTTCTTTTGGTTTTCTGTTTAGACCATTATATCGACATAAATGATCATTGGTACTCTATTGATAATAATAATAATCTTCTATTTCAACGATTTTATAGCCAAAAGAGGTAAAAATCAAAATAAAATTAAAAATATCATAGAATTGACAATAAACCCAAGTTTAACGTTGAATAACTTTTAAAGGAGTTGTTTTATCGAAAATTCATAAGAGAACTTTTTTGTAGAGAGTTCAATTTCCTACCAGAATATGCATCGATCAAATTTTTACTTCCAATTGTTTCTGAGAAAAAAAATTAAAAGTAAAAAGTCTAAAAATCTCATGTTATTTAAATGGGAAATATAACATGATTCCGGCACGGGTTAATGTGAAAATTAAGAGCCCATTTGTGTTGGATATTTTTTTTTAGGTCATAAACTAAAGATTCAGGGGGCGATTGCTAAAAAAAAATCGATTTGGGAAATAACGGACACCCTACTATATATATGCGCCTATGCCTTTTAGATGCCTGTAAAATTCTACACAATGTATATATTTAATAATATGGCATTCACGCCGCCGGCAGTGAGTGAATATAAACAAAATAATGTCAAGAACCTAGATATTTACTCAATGTACCAAACTTTGGATAATTTAATTGAATGATATTTAATATCGTGTTCTCAACCACGTGTTAAGACACCAACACAACCTCACCACCGTCGCCAATGCCCGTACGACCACCGGGGAAATGCAGAATAAGCGTTGCTGGGACTTACCCAAATACAGCTCGCACGAGAGAGAAAAGCGGTCACTAGACTTATGTCATGTTGAAACTTTATTATTTGTTATAATAGTCACTAACAGTGATATTAAATTTGGCAATATTAATTAATTACATCACAATGAATAAGTAAGTAAAAAAAAAAACGTGTGTCTTTCCCACGTGCTACCGCCAGAATTCCTTTTCCCTCGCGGCCCCCTATATTCCTCGTCATTGTGCCACGAGGCTAGTCAAAACCTTGACTTTCGTATGCTTATTTCTGCAATCACCCCGACGACGGACCCATTGACGACGGATACATTCATTAAAAATCATTATTTAATTCCCTGTAATTAGTTAGCAATTAAACAATCCTTAATAAATTCACACATTGAACAAATTATGAATAATACCAAAGTTCAAAGGTACACGCATGCGCACTCCGCAGCAACTAAATATTCACTGTGAGTATTTTCCATTAATAAATAATAAATCTCACAGTCGGCAGTTGACAATAATAATCATTAACCTTCTTAATTATTACTTAAATAAATTAAAATCATTAATATCTAAAGTATTAAGTTTAACTCATGTCATAATATTAATTTTGTTTTTCTATTTGCCAGTACTGGAACCAGCTGAGCTGATGCCCAGTACGTGGCGGACTCTGGCGGCGTCAGCCCAGTGACCGGCCGGGGAGAAGATGCCGCGGGAATTTGATTCAAATTCCCGTGACAATAATAATAATAAATATCGTTGTTATTATATTTATCAATTTATTATAAACATTATAATTATTTATCATTTTTTGAACTATTATTATTATTATTATTATTATTATCATTATTATTGTTATGTTATTAAATGCTCAGGGGGGTCGTCCCCGGAGTCCGACTCTCCGAGGGAAGTTCGGACGACCAAATTTTCCGGAGTCTCCTAACATACTCGCTGCGGAGAGCTGCTCGGACTTCAGAGACCGCATGCATGCGGTGCTCTTCCATTCCTAGATATCTATACAACTCTCCGGCGTCTAATTGTCTTAAGACGCTCCCATCTACTAACTCAACATCATCTCCTGTATGAGAGCACTTACCCCTCGCCAGATGTACGACCGCACACTTGTCCAACCCAAAAGACATTCCGACATCTCGTGGTTACTCTGCTACGATGTTTAGGGCCGCCTGTAGATGATCTTCATTAGCACTATACAGCTTCAAATCATCCATGTAAAGCAGATGGGTGATCGAGCATTTTCGATCACCCGGGGGCCCCACAAAGTACCCACGAGTTTTACGGAGAGCAACAGATATAGGCACCAGGTAAATGCAAAACAGCAGAGGGCTCAAGGAATCGCCTTGGAAGACCCCTCGTTCGTACTCTACAACTCCAGTTATGTGCAATGCGTTTCCACTTCCAAAGTGAAAACGCGTTCGCCAGAGCTCCATCGTACGCCGAATGCATTCCACTATTTCAGGAATTACCCCTAGGCACTTGAGGAGATATAGGATCAACTCAGGAGGAGTTGAGTCAAATGCCTTGCGAGAGTCGATCCAGGCCATTGAAAGGTTGCGTTGATAGTAGATCGCATCTTGTATGACACAGCGATCAACTATCAAGTTCTCCTTGCAACCTGACAGGCCTCTTTAGCTGCCACGCTGTTCATATATCTGTTGCCATACAGGTTATATCTCCT
>CAJNRD030001119.1:16866705-16880887 GCA_905319865.3 Cotesia congregata | reverse complement strand
TATATATATATATATATATATATATATATATATATAGTTAATTTCTAATGTATATACATCAAATTTGTGAGAATATTACAAATTGATAGAAAATAGCAAATTTTTTATTTTATGCTACTCACCACGACCACCCCGTCCAGGGCTACTACCACTTTGCCGCGGAGGGGGGAAGTGAGTTCGACCGAAATCACCGCTGTCCATCTTACAGCAACAAGCACTACACGCGTTCGCCAGAGCTCCATTGTACGGCGAATGCATTCCACTATTTCAGGATTGACGCCTAGGCACTTGAGGAGATATAGGATCAACTCATGAGAAGTTGGGTCAAATGCCTTGCGATAGTCGATCTAGGCCATTGAAAGGTTGCGTTGATAGTAGATTGCATCTTTTATGACACATCGATCAACTATCAAGTTCTCCTTGCAACCTGGCAGGCCTCTTTTGCTGCCACGCTGTTCATATATCTGTTGCCATATAGGTTCTATCTCCTGCATAATACGGTTGTTTAAAATTTTTGTAAAAATTTTATAAACCACATTCAAGCAGGTGATAGGCCTGTAATTTTTTGGGTCAGACAAGTCACCTTTTTTTGGTATCAGTACGGTTCGCCCTTCCACGAGCCAGTCTGGAATCGGTTCGTCAGCTTTAATGTACGATGTAAATATGCGGGCCAGATGAAGGTGGGTAGAAGTGAACTTCTTCCACCAGAAGACATTAATGCCATCTTGTCCCGGGGCAGCCCAATTTTTGCTGCCATTTAGAGCTGAACGAACTTCGTCCACACTGACTGCAGGGCTCTCTTCATGAACATTCTGTCTATGGTGTTCCTGACAGAATGCTTTGAAGTCATGCAGAGCTTGAGTATTGGCGTTCGCGTTTGGTTGATCTCCATACAACTCAGTCCAAAAAGCTTCCACCCGCTCAGGTTTTGGATAGTTCCCGGTAACATCGGTTTTTGGTGTCAGAAAGCGTGAAGGGCTGGTTCGAAACAACGAGTTGTCAACCAACCGCTTCAGCCTTTTTTCTAGTGACTTTTTGGCAGTCACTAGAGCCCGGAATTTATTAAGAGACTCTTCTTTGATGACAAGAAGAGTACTTTTATTCAGTGTGTGATGATGCCACCGTAGTTCTGCAGCAATGCGCCGGATTCGGGGCGTGTATGCTCTTTGGGTTGTTTCAAACTCTATCAGACACTGAATGCGGGAGACCTGTTTCCGGGATTTGTCAATTTTGAGTCCAAGTTGTGAGATGCGCTGTCTCAACCTTGCTTCGATCGAGAGACGGTGTCTCTCTCTTGGAAAAGCCGAAACTGCTGCACCATACACAATCTGGTTCACAGTGAGCAGGGTGGAATCTTCCAGGATGTTTGCACGGATATCTTTATTTACCGCGTCAAGCTGTTGTTGGGAGTAAGTTATCTTTTTAGATATACTTATTTGCCGTCCTATAAAGGGATTGTTGTCATCCAAGGAGGGACGGCGCCGCTCTTGGTGTAATGGCACCGGAAAGGAGAGTCTATTAGACTGCCTTCTATCCGGTACAAGCGATCTTCTATTACGCCGAAGATGAGCGGCATAATTACGCAGGTGTTTAGGCGTGAAATGCGCTAGCTCCGGATGCATTTCACTGCAAAGAGTGTGCATCCGGGCCATATAACCGCTTACCCCCGGCTCGCTGTGTTGGTAGCACACCAAAAGATCGACTCTTAGTTCCTCCGTCCACTTAAAATTTATCCTTAAAGCTCCAGGGTCGTCAACGTTCATCGGGTCCGGCGTGCTCCTCCCACCTGATGAATGGTCCTCATCCGAAAAGGACCGGTTGTGGGGAGCACTTCTGAGATTACGTCTTGTTGTAACTCAGTATTTCAATGCAGTGGGTAGTTGGTCCACTGCATCGGCTACGTCATTCGCCTACAGACCTGGTGTTATGGTCTGCGTTTCCTGCGATGCGCCGCTTGGAGGCCACGTAGCAAGCACCGTATTATTATTATTATTATTATTATTATTATTATTATTATTATTATTATTATTATTATTATTATTATTATTATTAGATTCGGACGAGTAGACTTTAAGAAATCTTAAAAATTAAATTTCTAAAAAAAATGGTATTTTGAAATTAGTTTAAAACAGTTGTAGAGATCAATTTCAAAATCTAATCAGCTCATAAACTTGAATAATGAGGCTAATCAGTGCTTGACGAAGTCTCGACTTCGAAATAGATAATTTCTCGAGCGTTTTGAACTCCTACATAGTGGGAAGTTCCACGGATAGCCTGCTAGGTGAACATTTTTCATTGAGGAATTTTCTATTTTCCAGAGTCTAAGTAAGTCACTTGATTTCCAAGGATCTATTTTTGACGCTAAAAATAATCTGCCATGTCAGTGCCAAAACTCTTCACATGATTTATGGAGAGTCCAGTACGAGTTAAATTTGGCAAGGGCGAGGATAAAACAGTTGGAAAGACGTCTAGAAGCCTATGGAATCGAATCCAATCAAAATAAGTAAGATAATTCAATTACATTAACAAACCTCATTAAATAATGATTATAATTAGGGCACGTAATCTGGCATATTTTCATTGGTTCAAATTTAAGATTAAACATATAAACAGTCATTTGAACAGTGGCGAAATTCCGGGCTCTAATTATAATCCAATAGGTCTATATCAAATTGTTGAAAATTAAAATGGTTTCATTTTATTAATTTTTCACTCCTTGATACATTTATATAGATGAAAAATAATCAATCTTCACTGCATAGGCGATTAGTAAACAAAGGGTCAAAACAATTCAATAAATTGATCTCCAAGATTATAGCATATATTATTAGATATCTCATTAATAATGTTTGTAGATAAAAAACAAGCACCATTAATTTGCATATACTATATAACGGTCACCTTTCTACAGTTTTTGGAGATGGAAGAAATTAAAGTTTAAGTTAAAACTATTTTAATAGCACTTGTAGAGTGTCGAGTCGAGTCGTACCTATACAATAGACCATATGAGTGTGGGTGTACAGAATAGAGTCATGCATGTACTGTACACTTCTCACAAAAATTAAGGGAGCAAGAAAAAAATTCAAATTTTTAGGGGATTTTCAATAAGCTGTAACTTCTAGAAAAATGATCGTACAGCAAATAAAAAAAAACAAATTGGATCGCTCAGTGTCTAGTTTTCGGATCTAAGTTTGAAAATTTTTTTTCGAGTAATCTTAAGAAAACAACCGAAAAAAAAAATTTCGAAATATTTTTGGTTTTTTTTTAATCTACGGGCTTGGAAAATAGATATTTATGTCATAAATAAGGCCGTGAAGTGACGGTTTTCAGACAGCGACGATATTTCGATATGAGCTTAAGGTTTGTTGTGGGAAGGTTCGAAACGGGCGTAATTTCAACTGAAATTTACGCTCGTTTTCGAACATTCGCGTCACAAACATCAAAGCGAATATCGAAAAAAAGTCGTCAAAATTGCCACTAAACGGCCGAATGACATACAATATTTTTTGTTATTATCGCTCCATAAGTTTAACTTTTGAGGGATAGAAGGCAAATAAGGACATATTTGAATTTTATGAAGTTTCACAAGGGCAAAAAAATTAATTTTATATTAATTATCTTTTTATTAATCTTAAATTCTTGCTCACGTCCAGAAAATGTAAATAACTTTTTATTAGTATTTATTTATGGCGTTGTTGTTATTTTCTTAACATTAGGTCCGCTTCGTAATAAACTGCCAGCAGAGAAATAATTAGCACCACTTAAAAGTAACTAAGACTAAAAATTATCAGTCGGTACGCTAGAGTGTGACTTTTATTTTTACAATCTCTCTCAATTTCGTCTGGGTGTACACGAAAAGTTCGTAAAAAAAAGGAGGGGTTAAAACTTCTCGGCCTAGGCCGTGAAAAAAAGACGGTATGATAGAGTCTCTCGAAAAGAGTCCCTTTACGGACGCCACCTAGCGCTCAGAAGTTGAACTTCTGAAGCGAGTATAACAAAAAGATCATTTTGTCTTTGATAACCAATCTCTCAGCAACCAACGATCGCAAAGAAAATTGAAGGTTGGTTTCAAAAACTTACAATAAATTCTCTATAAGGATTGGCTATTGATTTTTGAGAAAAAAATTTTTATTAATCATCACATGAATTTGAAAAAGCAACCGAAAAAGGGCTTGTTGTGGTTATTTGAAAAATCAATCGCTCAATCAAGAATATTGCGAAAACCACTAATGTTAAGTGTGCTCTAAAAAGGTCATAATTTTTATCGAAATGAAAACAAAATTTTTTTCTACATTTTTTTTTTTAATCGGTATTAGTGACTTCGTAAACTTGCACAGAAAAAAATAATAAATAAAAAAAAATCAAAAATTTTTCAAAAAAAAAAAAATTAAAAATTTCTGAAAAATTTTCGATTTTTTTTTATTTTTAACTTCCCGCTAAGATAATTGAAAATTTTCAAAAACCGGGAAGTTATTGGTTTTACCCCGTTTTTCGAAAATCGAGTTTTCATCAGATCTCGACGTTTTGAGGTCCTAGGAAGCTTCCCTGACTATTCCCGCGATAGTATCTGTATGTGTGTGTGTGTGTGTGTGTGTGTGTGTGTGTGTGTGTGTGTGTGTGTTTCCCTTTAGGGGGGGGGAACCCTTTTTACGGATTTTAGTCATAGATGTTGGCCCGGATATGTGGAGACTCGACGCAGCGTCATACTAAAACTTGACGCTGACACCCCTACCCACTAAACCCTAAAACCCTTTCTCTTCTATCCTCTGATCCCCCATGGTACCGCCGTAAGGCATTTCTTCGCGGGGGGAGGAATTAGCTGCCGCTATTCCTTCTGGTGGCTAAGATGTTATTTTCCTTCTATATTCTGTCTTTTGCTCTTTTTCTCTCGATGGAACGCAGCTCTGTAAGCACTTCTGTGGCAAAAGTGTTCGTTGCATTCCAGGCAGCTTCTGAAGACAGCATTGCTTCTACGATTGACTCTGGTTGAATTGTCTTCTTCAGGATCTTCTCCAGCTCCTCACGTTGTTGATTGAAACGCGAGCACTCAAAAAAACGTGCTCTGCATCATCAGTGGCTCCAGGGCAGGACGGACGTTCCGGAGAGTCGTCATGCCTAAAGCGGTGAAGATAAGCCCGAAAGCAGCCATGTCCTGACAACATCTGCGTTGGATAATAGTTGACTTCGCCATGATTTCAGTTCAGCCAAACATCAATCTTTGGTATGAGGCGGTATGTCCATCTTTCTTTTGCTGCGGCGTCCCACTCAAGTTGCCATTGCGAGATGCTGTGCTGCCGTTCTTCTGTTCTAAGTTTTTCAGGGCTCAGTGTAGTTGACCTTTTTCGTTGGTAAAGGGCCCGTCTTTCCTCTGCTAGTACTCTAAGCGGCAGGGTTCCAGCAATGACGCACACTGCTTCTTCTGATATTGTGCGGAAGGCACTGGCAACTCTCAGAGCGCTCTGTCTGTGAATTGGACCCGCTTTTCTCCAAGATTCTTGCGTTTCTAATGCGTCAGCCCAAATAGATATACCATATGTGAGCACAAATGTTACTACTGATGACAGTAGTAGTCTTCTGCTCTGCTTTGGTCCACCAACGTTGGGCATCAGTCGTGCTAGGCTCACTCTAACTACTGATGCTTTGGTAGTCACATGTTCGACTTGTTGCTTGAAATTGAGTCGGGCATCAAGCATCACTCCCAGGTACCGAATGTACGGTTGTGATGTGATCTCATGTTCTCCAACTTGTAACTTGATGGTTTCTATCGCTTTCCTACTGGTAATGAGCACTGCTTCGGTTTTATGCTTAGCTAGTTGCAAGTTCACCGTATCCATCCATAAGTTAATCCGTCTAAATGTAATGTCGAAGGCCAGATTTATCTCTTCAAGGTGCTTCGCGACAATCACCACAGCAACATCATCTGCATATGCTACCAGTTTCACTTCTGCTGGCAATGCTATTTTCAGGAGACCATCAAACATGATGTTCCATAGCAGAGGACCTAGAACTGAGCCCTGTGGTACACCACCAGTAATATCATACTCCTTAGGACCACTTTTTGTGTCGTATTTGAGGACTCTGTTTGTGAAGTAGATTGCTACCATTCTACGCAAATACCCTGGGACTCGTTTCTCATCAAGGGCGCGCATTACACAGTCCCAGTTAGCAGAGTTAAAAGCATTTTTGATGTCTAATGCAGCCACCAAACAATACTTTTTTGTGCCGCGATTCCATCTCTTTCCAGGAATCGCATCCTTAGCTGTGTTGACGACCAGGTTTATTGCATCCACAGTTGACCGTCCTTTTCGGAAACCAAATCGGTTATCTGCCAGGAGTGGATCAACTACTGCTTCTATTCTTTGGTGAATTATCAGCTCTAATATCTTACCCGCCGTGTCTAACATGCAGAGTGGACGGTAGGATGATGGTTCGTCAGGTAGCTTCTTTCCTATCGGGAGCAGTACAAGTCTTTGCCAGTTCCACCTCCAGGGAAGACTCCTTCTTTGAGCCACGCATGGTAGGTATCTATGAATTATGCTGGCGCTGCTTTAATGGATGTTTTTAAAGCAACGTTTGGAATTCCATCCAATCCTGGCGCCTTATTATTCCCTACACGATCGCATGCCTCCATCAATTCCTCCTCTGTGACAGGTGGGATGTCTTCAGGGTCAGACTGCAGTGATGAATGGATCAACTCACGTTGCTGGGGAAACAACGTACAGACGATTCTCTCTAGTAGCTGTGGGCAGGTAGGTGACGGCATTGGTTGATATTTCAGGTGGGTCATGACCACCTTGTAAGGTCTGCCCCACAGAACGTTCTCTACCTGTTCGACGAGTTCCCTCCAACAACGTCTTTTGCAATCTTTGATGGTGTTACGTTCCCAAAATTTGGGTTAGTTTATTTAAAGTTTACTAGGCGGGTGTCTTTAGAATATCTATCGATTCCAGGCGCACCCTGCTCTTTGATACTCTATTATAAATTTTTAAAATAATTAATAGGGAATTAACCACTAAAATAAAACACTCAGTCTGTGTTGAAATTAAATATATTGAAAAGCTTCAGTAATTCGGGCACCGGACTTACGTCCGGAGCCAAAGATGGTTGTCGCCTGGTTGCCCAGGGTAGACTGACTTGGATTTTCATCCAGTACAATAAATTTTAATAATTAAATGTCGCAACGCCGCATCTCAGGTTACCCTCGTGAACACCATCGAGGCCCAAATCTCATGCAGCGTCATGAGTTTTGAATTCGAGTCGCGATGGCGTTCGCAGAATTTCTTTATCTTCTCGTCACTCCGTTAAATAATTCTTGGAACGGAATGATCGAGGTTTTATTTAATAAAAATAATTTCTAAAATCCTAAAATAAATTTCGAAATTTGCTAGAACGCTACACCACTAAAGCTTATAATCAATAATTCATCAAATAAAATTGAGTATTAATATATTTAATACAAAATATTATTACAAAGAAATTTGGAAATATTTTCTATATTTAGTTTTCGGTTGAATTCTCCATGCCAGAATATCGTTCCACTCTCCACTAAAATAAAAAATAATTAAGGAATTATTTTATTCGTCAGATCTAATTAAAATATTTTCCAAACTTACTCAGTATGATAAACTTTGCACGAAATATTAAGAGGCAGATGTTCGGTCTTCAGATCAATAAGACACTCAATTCGTTCGACTTGATATCCATAGGAATAAGTAACAGTTTTAATAGCTTTAGCGGTTACTTTAAAGTGATACTGCCTCTCAGTGCCAACAATATCTAGAGTATTATCACTTATCCCGAGTGTTCCAAAGTCTTCGAGTTTCCAGTAAATACGGAAGAATTCAATTGTCTTGAAGTACTGTCGCAATCCCATTTCAGCTGCCCATTTGAAGTCATCTGCGTTTGACGGAAGGTTAACTTTTCGCGACATTGAAATCGCGACGTTTAAGGTCAACAAAATTAGCAACTTAGCGGCGATCATCTTCACGAAAAGTTTCCATTCACATACTGTAAGACTTCGATAGCTTAATGAGGTGACCTGTTAGTAGTGCGTCATGCGTTTAATCACGTAGTTAACATTGACGTCTGTAAGTTTAATTACAGTTAATGGGACTATTTTGATTCCTTATCGTAAATATAAAATTAAAATTAATTTTATAAAATGACAAGTTAAATAAAATTCAGCGCTAATATAAAATATTTAAACAAACCCGCAGATTTTTCTTCGCGAATTCTCGAGCCAAGATAATTCGAAGCCCGTTATTTCCTTATCAAGTTCAACCCGCATTTGCTAAACTTTTCTAGGCTATCATTCCAATTCGAAGATTGAAAATTTTATAACAATATATCGTTAAAGAAACAATGGGATTGGTTGTTTACTTAAAAAAATTCTAACAAAAAGTTTAGTACGAAAAAATAAGTTGGGAATTTTTTTTTATAGACATACCTAGTAACGCCATCTGTTGTTTGCCGAATACAAATAAAATTAGCGGCCGAATAAAGTTACGCTTTAGGGATATCATCGATTTTCGATCCACAAAATTTAATTAGAAAAAGTGGTCGAATAAATCGATGCAATTCGGTGGTTTATCAATAGCAGAATACATAAAAAGGATATTTATAAAATAATACAACTACCTTAAAACTAAAAAAAAATTCTCTATTAATCATCTATCTAATAACAAAATTCCAATATAAACACGGACGAGAATTACATACTCTGGAAATTAGTTTCTGCAAGCGAGAAAAAAAGCGCCACCTGGCCATCTAGCGGTGACTTTTAGAACTAAAAATTTTTTTTGCTGTTTTAGATAATTCTAAGGCTTGTGATCAATAATTAGACGAAATAATAATCCTTGTTCAATTAATAAACCACTAGCCATATAAAAAAAACAATTTAATGAGCAAAATTTGATGCCAAAAGCCATGACTGCTTAACAGGAAATAAACTCGATTAATGTAAAGAGAGACATTGAATTCTGGACGACACTTAACTCTATAAGAATATGATTTATTAAAAAGTGGTGGTCGTTACCGAGGACGCTTCCTGAAACGTTAGGAGCTTTCTTATATTCTTTCTTCATCCCCGGTCTTTATTATCTTATCCATCCACTACTTACACACATTTTTCCTCTTTCCCTCAAAATCGATCCTAAAAGATTTACGATGTTTTTCTATTGCGCCGACTTGGCAGAACTTTCTTTCAAACGGCACCGTCGCCGGGCATTATCTTTAAATTTATTATTTTATACGTTGGTACCAATGCTCACTATTATTATTTCATTTTTTAGTGTTCCCCTAAAAATTGCTCGCTTATTGTCGTGATGCCTTTCTTTTTAAACGTAACCCAGGATTACATAACGCAGCACGACATAATAATCGGATTTTGGTTTTGCTATCATATCTTAATAACCCAGTCACGTTCCATTTGTTCTGCAGTATCTTTCGATTCATATTATATAACCCAACTATACAATTTTATTGTATCCTTTTATATATATATATATATATATATATATATATATATATATATATATATATATATTAGAAAATAAATCATTTTTGAATCGTAATGTCCACACGCGTAAAAATAATTTAGTCCGTAGCAACATATTTGATAAATTTATGAATTTCATAGTCGAAATAAATTATTAAAGATGCAGTTATCACATTTTTCAATCCGTCAGTGGAAAATTCCACGCGTAACATTCAGATAGTTGATAAAATTCGAATATTCTTACTTTTAATCACTCCGGTGAATTTGTAGTTCCAATTTTATCGAAGCACTCACACTGAACATCACACTGCTTCAGTCAGGTAGCAAGATAACTGATTCACATATTTCATTAGCAGAAATTTCCACTCGGCACAGTTCAAAATTAATTTTCTTCTTAAATTTATGGTCCGTAGCAACACTTTAAGTCATTATCAATTTATTTTCACAATTAATTCAAAAGAGTATCAAGAGCATCCTGGTCACAGCACCACTGTTACGTTCCCAAAATTTGGGTTAGTTTATTTAAAGTTTACCAGGCGGGTGTCTTTAGAATATCTATCGATTCCAGGCGCACCCTGCTCTTTGATACTCTATTATAAATTTTTAAAATAATTATTAGGGAATTAACCACTAAAATAAAACACTCAGTCTGCGTTAAAATTAAATATATTGAAAAGCTTCAGTAATTCGGGCACCGGACTTACGTCCGGAGCCAAAGATGGTTGTTGCCTGGTTGCCCAGGGTAGACTGACTTGGATTTTCATCTAGTACAATAAATTTTAATAATTAATGTCGCAACGCCGCATCTCAGGTTACCCTCGTGAACACCATCGAGGCCCGTATCTCATGCAGCGTCATGAGTTTTGAATTCGAGTCGCGATGGCGTTCGCAGAATTTCTTTATCTTCTCGTCACTTCGTTAAATAATTCTTTGAACGGAATGATCGAGGTTTTATTTGATAAAAATAATTTCTAAGATCCTAAAATAAATTTCGAAATTTGCTAGAACGTTACAATGGCTTTATTCAATTCTCGACGGGCCTTTTTGTACTCTGCCACCAGTTCTGCAGAGTTAGGTCGATGGTAGCCTCACTGAGATATTCTTCTTCTTTTGAATCACTCTTTACGAAGAGCGCTGATGTTATCGTTCCACCAGTGTACCGAAGATCGGTGATTCATGCCACGATTTCGGGGCATACAAGCGTCGCAGGCCTGGGTCACTCTCTTCATTAGCTCTTTTGCTTTCTCTTCAGCACTCCCTGTGGTAGTCGGGTCAGTATCTAAGGCTACTATCAAGGTAGCTGGGTCAAATGCTTTCACTTTCCATCCAACTGCGTTAGTTTGTCTTGTTGCTTTTCGAGGGTTCTGGCCAGTTGATACTTCCCAAAGAACGGCGTAGTGGTCGCTGGCAGTGTAGGTGTTCATAACTACCCAAGAATAGTTTCCTCTTGTAAGACTGCTGCTGACGAACGTAAGATCCACTATAGAGCTTGCCTCTCCCTTTGAATATGTTGGTGTCTCATCAGTGTTAAGGAGGACAACATCTAGTGTGGCCATCGCTTCAAGTAGAGCCTTTCCCCGTGCATTGGTGAACTTGCTACCCCAGTCTACTCCCCAGGAATTGAAGTCACCTGCTATTGCTACGGGAAAGTGTTGCCTTGCATCTTCGGTTAGACGATCAAGAAAATCGATGAATTGTTCCAAAGAAAGACTCGGTGGGGCATAGCAGCTGTAGAAACGAATTTCGTCTACCCATACTGTTACAAATCCAGCTTCTCTGTTGTTGACTGCCTTCTGAAATGGTGATTTGTTAAACGACCAAAGAACAGCTTTGTTGATACTGTCCGATTCCCAGGGTTGGGTACTTAGATGTTTATATGGTTCTGCTATCAGTACTAAGTCCAGCTCTAGTTCGCGCACGGTTTGTATGAGCAAGTCATGCGCAGCCTCACAATGATTGAGGTGAGCTGCAGTATCTCCATGCTCGTTTATTTATCATTTTCTCGAGCGCCTCTTTGAAGAACGGGCATCTGTATGTGTCAGCATGGTGGGCAGCGTCCTGCGCACTTTGATCGTCAGTGCATAATACATATTTGGCTGGATTTTTGCACTTAGCAATCTAGTGTCCTTCTCTTCCGCATCTTATGCAGAGCTTAGATCGGTCGATTTCACCTTTGCACTGAGATCCAAAGTGCCCAAAGTGCCAGCATTTGAAGCATTGCATCGGCTTCTTTGTTGCTTCTTTGTTGCTCTCATTCGGCAGTTGACCAAGCCAATCCTTATTTTGCCGTT
Organism: Cotesia congregata; assembly: GCA_905319865.3. Lineage (NCBI taxonomy): Eukaryota > Metazoa > Arthropoda > Insecta > Hymenoptera > Braconidae > Cotesia > Cotesia congregata. The sequence continues at coordinate 16,869,100 of CAJNRD030001119.1, read as the reverse complement.
TCTTTCCAGTAGCTGGTGTGCTGCAGCTGCTGGTAATGTCACTGTAGTCGTTTGCGTACCTCTGTAGGCCTTACGGATCTTGATAGCCTCTAGCGGTATTTCGCAAGTTTCTCCGGTTTCCGTTTTTAGGGCAGTCTAAATGTGCTCCTTTGTCGTGTCATCATCAATGTCTCGAATTTCGATCATCTCCTGCGGTCCTTTGCAAATTACTTCAGCTTCTTTTTGAAGAACGTCTGTGATGGCCTTCTGCAAGGCTTGACCTTTGTCAATACTCTTCTTTGAGAGCGTAATCAGCATGTTCCCGGTTTTGGTTTTGTAGATCTTTTCCATGGTTGTGCGGACCTGTTCGTCGGGAACGGCCTGCTTTATACGACGCAGTATTTTAGCGTATTTCTCCTTCTCTACCGGACGGATGATCAGATCGTCAGGCCTAATCCACTTTCGTGGTTTTTTCCGTTTAGGCTCTGGCCTGGGCTCCTTCGGCGGCTGTTTTGAGAGTTGCTCTCTAGCTAGCCTTCTCTTCTCCTTGTTAGACTGTACTTTTTCCCAGTCAGTCGTCGTCTTCTTAGGTTCGTCGCCCTGCTCTGCCAGTCGTTAAGGAGGGCTTTTTTTCAAGTCCTTCTTCTTTGTTACTTTGTCGGTTGGCTCTGGTGAGTTTCACTCCTTTCTCTTTCCAGGCCTTGTGTTAGTTTCACCCTTCTCTTCGGCGATTGATTCACCGTCACCTTCGGCTACGGTGTCGATTGCTTCGTCAGTCATGACGTCAACTTGACAGGCTTTCTCCTGTGTAGCACGGGAAGTGCGCAGCAATCATGAGCACCATTCTTCGTCCAGTTTCTCAAACCTTTGAAGGGCGTTCGTTACACTAGTCGTCTTGGACTTTATCTCCTTGTTGATATTGACCTTCGAATGGACGAAGTCATTCAACTCACTGGTCAGCTTTTTGAGGCGTTCGAGCGCTTGTGACCGCTTCATTTCAGCGCTTGCGTCAATCGCTGCTTGTTGGGCATGAAGCCCGTTTCTACTCTTGTTTGTTTCCTGTAAATTACTCATACTTTTTTGATTTAGCAGCGCATCGTACGGAGTGGAACGGGTTGTCATATTTAGGAACGGGTGTACCCTCGGAGGTATTACTCCTACCCCAGTTCCCTGAGGCCTAGCCGACACTTAGCCAGTCCCGGAATACACGGACGGACTAGATTCGCTCGGGGCGGTGAAGATTCCGATCTCTAACACTCACTGCGTACTTTCTGATCACGGCCTGAAGTGACTGGCTCCTGATCCACTACTGCAACTTACACCTCGGCAGAGCAAGCTCACATCTGCCGTGGCCTGCATCGTCGGAAACTACGATACAGGTTCCGGACACTCCCAGTGAGTTACATCAGGGACCGATCGTCTTGTTAGGTCAGTTAGTGTGACCAACCCATTAAAGGGGAGTTTTGTCCACGGGAGCGTATTTTATTCAACTCCTACCCTCTGTACCTCATCAACTAAGAGATTATCCAAGTGTCATCCAAGGACAGCGAGCGTTCTCCCATACGCTTAGGGAGACGCGCCCGGTAGCAGTATCTCTTCTGCCCCGAGTGTGTGTGTGTGTGTGTGTGTGTGTGTGTGTGTGTGTGTGTGTGTGTGTGTGTGTGTGTGTGTGTGTGTGTGTAGTAGTCTCATAACTTTGGAACAGAGTCTGATTTGAAAACGGCTTGTGGGAGCTCAAAGAGCTTAACTTAACTTACATTTTCTGCAAGTTGAAACCGAATCAGCGTAGGCAATTTAAAAAAACCTCAAAAATTAGAGTTTTTTCAATTTTCCAAATTCTGTTTTTGACGTGATAACGTCTTATAAATTGATGAACACCAGAAACACACATGAAAAATAGTAACGTTCCGCCTGAGCCTGTGCGTGCAAGCGAGAGCGCGCAACAAGCGATAGAGAGGCACGATCGACGGAGCAGTGAGGCCAGAGCCGAAGCGTAGGCTTGTGACACACAAATCTCTCTTGTCGCGTGACGTCAGAGCTAGCAGTTCGAATATTGTTCTACAACTAATTGTTCGTGAATATTTAAACAAATTACTTAAATTAAATTTGCAAAAACTGTAAATAATGTTTGAAAATTAAAAATTAATGTTTATAACCAGTTTTAAAAATATTTATGTCAAATTATATCAAATTATTATTATTGATAATATTAATAATTAATATCAATTATGAATAAATAAATTAATAATATAAACAATAAATTAATAAAATAATAATAAAATAATTAATATTAATTATAAATAATAATAATTATATCAATTATCAAATTATTATATCAATTTTTAATTATCAATGTATTAATAGTATTAAAGTACTTATTCTTTGTTAAAATAATTTTTAAATATTTAAAATTTTT
>CAJNRD030001119.1:16824547-16858326 GCA_905319865.3 Cotesia congregata | reverse complement strand
TATGTATATATACTAGCTGACCCTGCAAACGTTGTTTTGCTATATAAATAATTTCTATGTACTTTCTAGTGCCGACAGAAAATAACTAACCTATTTTGAGTGTGTAAGGATGTGGTATATGCACGAAATAGGTGTGTAATGCTGTGAACGATAAGGGAATTTAGAAATAACAAACGCCAAGCACTATATTTATGATTAATTCATCATAATTTATTTCTGTAATATATATATACGTATCATTATTGGATAAGAACGGCAACACTATCAAAAAATATCAGTCTTTTAATGCTACAGCGTGAACAATATTTTTTGTTAGCCCATCTTTAGCTAACACAAACAAACTTGATGGTTTACCCGCTCGAGAGCATGCCACGTATAATTGTCCGTGTGAAAAACATGGCGTGCTTAAATCTATGCCACAAACCGACATCGTTTGGCCTTGGGATTTATTGATGGTCATGGCAAATGCCAATTGAATTGGAAACTGAACACGCTTTAATTGAATTGGCACATCCGTAGGTATTATAGGAATCCGTGGTATTAATATGTTTTCACCTCGGAACTTTCCATTTAAAATGCTAGCTTCGATGACGTTCTTCATTAATTTTCGAATGACCAATCGCGTACCGTTGCACAGCCGTGGCAGGTTCAAATTGCGAAGCATGATAATCGGAGATCCAACCTTTAATTGTAAATTATGCGGTGGCACACCTGGCAAATCCAGTGAGTTCAAAAACTCTGTCGGAAAATTTACAGCTTCGCTCGCATCGCAAACTGTGTCAATAGATTTATATGATTCCAAGTTCCCTGGCAATAACTGTTGTATCTTCAGATTCAAATTGTCAACGTCTACATTTTTTGCCGCTAAAATTGCTCTTTCTAGGTATTTTTAGGTTATAATTAATAATAACAGATATTATTAATATTATCTTATATTATTAATTTACTATTAATTAATTAATTGTATGATTAATTTAAGAGAGTTATTATAATTAATAATGAGAGTTACACTGACATAAAAAAATAACAATTCTAAACGTCACTATACTAAGTTTGATACATAAATACACATTTACATTAATGATGGCCGACAACAGTGGAGGAAGTGAGAGAAACAGGAGACCGGCTTCGGTCTCATCCCTACTCCGCGTTGTTCACTGGGTAGTTACACCGATATAGTCTGGCCAATGAGTATCCAGAGTAAAAGCGCGGAAAATTTTAAAAATTAATTAAATTACTAAAATAATTATTAAAAAATAGGGGTTGGTGATAGAAGGGCAAAAACAGGGTTGTATGGATTTTTGAATATCGTATCATAAAAAAATAAAAAAAAAAAACATGCGTGCGTACAAAGTACACATGTCAGAAGTGAAACTTCTTTGGCGAACTAATTTATAAATCTTGTTTATATTTATACAAATCTAAAACTTTAAATTCCCAAGATTAAGAGGAAGGGAAAAAGGAAGATAGGTTAGGAATTTAATTGTCATTAAAATAAAAAAAGTGTTGAAAATTAATGTAAATTATAAATTTAATTTTTTCAATTTATTTCTTCAATATTTACATTGTTTGACGTTGTTTGTATTGGTATTATTGTGACTAAAGCATTATGATAGGTAAAATATGCAACATAAGTTCGTGTTTCAACATTATCTAAATATCTTGTAAAAATAGCATCTATTGTCGTTCCTGAATTTGTAGTTGGTGTGTTTGGATTATTATTTAGCTGTAGACTAAATTTTTCTTCTAGAAAGTTAATTAATGGTTTGGAATCATCAACTGCAAAATTAATGTTAAAGTCACCACCCAAAACAAGTGGTATTTTATCATTCTCATTACCGAGAATAGCAGCACCTCCGTGGCTGTATGGAAGTAATTGGTGATGCAAGAAACTAATTATATCTTCAATTTTTTGATTAATTGATATGTATATAGCAGCGAAAATTATTTTTCTTCCATGAAGAGTTTGACATTCCACCATGCAAATGTCACCAATTGATGTTGATACTAGTTGCTGTGATGATGAATTAATTGCTGTCATTGTAACGTTTGGCGTAACAATATTTGTCGTATTGTTTTTTTTTTTATTGAAATAAATACCCACTCCACCTGCTCGAACGTTCGGTCGTTTAAAGTTAACAATACAGTCAAAATTAATTAGACTTATTTCTTCAGAGTTATTTATCCAAGTTTCAGATAAAAGTATGATGTTAGATTCTTGTATAATTTGATTTTTTAATAAGTCTTGAGAATGACTTCGAAGACTTTGACAATTAAGAGTATATACAGTTAATCCCTGTTTTTGTCGTATGAAATATAGCATGTCACTATCAACCGTTTTTACACAATTTAATGAAAGTCTTCTAAATTCATCTCGTAAATGTATCATTGTTGTTGATGGTCTTCGTCCATGGTAAAAGGTCAAATCATTGTTGCTTGTAGTAATCCGTAGTCCTTCGATAGTTGTGACACGAGACAATGCAACATATACCAATGATTGTGACTGTTTTTTATCATATTCGTAGACAATTTCGGAGTACGTACTTCCTTGAGACTTGTGAATTGTTGTTGCACAAGCACAAACTAATGGCAAATGGGACCTTTTCACATTTATTGTTTTATTGTTATTTAGTGGTATTGTTGATGATCGTCTACCGATTGGTACGGCAGTTCGACTTATATTATTTGCCGCAACATGTCCAGCAACTTTTTTTCGAATTTTTTGACCAGTTTTTGGTGAATCTGAAAACTCAAGCCATACAAAGTTAACTTGGCCTGAATCATCTCGTTCGATATGAACTAATTTTCCAACGGCACCATTCGCCAAACCATCGGAGACGTCAATATTGGTTGTTATCATATAATATATATCTTTGACAAAAACTGTTTCATATGGTAAACCTCCTGTATCAATTATCGACATTTTGTGTAATTTTTGGTGTACAAACGCTTGTTGTTCTGTTGATGTGCATCCAATGTAAACATCTGTAGCTGTAGAGTTATATTTTTCTATAGCTCCATCCAAAATTTTCTTATTATAAACATTGACAGCGTGATTTGTATTAAATAACCGTATTGCATGCGGACAGTGAGTATCTGCTTCATGAACAGTACATAATCGTGATTCTATTAGTTCTATTTCCTGGCTTGCTAATTGGTCACCATTACCAATTTTTGTCAGAATCGAAGAAAATACTCGATTGGATTGCCTCATAACTTCTTCTAACTCGTAGAATTTTAGACTTCTCCATAGAAGTGGACTGAATATTTTTTGTTTTTGTTGCTTATATATCGGTGTCGCCCTTACTGGTGGTAACTGACGCAAATCACCAATTAAAATCATATCCAAACCTCCAAAATTAGTATTATAGTTTCCAGTGATTTGCTTTAATCGTGAATCAATGTGCCCAAGTAATTCAGCACTAATCATGCTAACTTCGTCGATGATTATAACTTTTATAAATTTGAAAAGTGCTCGATATTGATGAGCTACTTCAATACTTAAAGGAAGCAACCTTGAAAGTGTGATCTTGAATGCTGTATGTACAGTGGTACCATCAATTGCCACAGCGGCTTTACCAGTTGAAGCACATGCTATGTATGCATTGCAAAAACCATCGGTATTGGAAAAACGATTATAAATTTCCATGATAAGCTTAATGACAAATGTTTTGCCACAACCAGCTGGACCAGTCAAGAAAATTTGTAGTGGATTTCCATTTGAATATAGTAGATGCGATAATACATGATGTAAAAGCTCGCTCTGCTTATTATTCGACATCCTCATTAAATTACAAAACTCGGCATTTTCCATTAAATTTTCTTTTTTTTTTGCTATCGGTCCAAGCTTGTTTAACACAGCTGCACGAATATCAGCATTATTAATTTCAGGATTCGCGTTTTGAAATAAATTTTGATATGGATCCGGCTCAGGGTATCTGTTTGCTGCTTCTTGGTCATTTTCATTATCGAGAATATCATCATCACGACATAAGCAACGACAAATTTCAATAGTCTTACGAATGTCTAGATTTGATTCAAAATCTTTTCGACGACTTAAAATCAAATTTTCATTCTCATCATATATCTGAATGAATTTTAGCTCAGACAGTATTTCTGCGTCTTCGTTACGGAACGGAAAATGTAAAGATACCATCTCTCTTTTATATTCATTTAGATCTTGCGCCATATCAAAATTACGATAACGTATGATGCGTGGTTTCTTTCTGAGTGAATAACTTCCGTCGTTCTTTACTGTGTAATTTGCAACAAATTGAGCAAGTGTGACATCATTTAAATCTTGATGTCGCTTTTCATACTTGTCAAACCAATTATCACGCCAAATATTAGTTGAATCCTCTCCAATACCCATTTCGTCTAATGCCTTTTGAGTTTTTCGTATTCTTTGTCGATCAACAGGCCACATTGTGGGAATAGTAGTTACAACAGTCGAACATTTTGACATTGGCTCTCGTAGAAGGTACCAAGCAGCTTCCTGACTTGTAATTTCTACGTGATTTAACATATTCACTCCAATTTTTCTAGTAACCTCAACAATATCAAACTCAGGGTTTTCATTCATAATTTCGATAATTAAACGTTGAAGATGACTTACTCCTCTATTTGTTTTATTTACATACTCAGCAACGTAAGCAGCGCAAGAATACTCCTCCGTAATGAATTGAATATCCATGTTAGATTTAATTTTATTTAAAATGAATGGATTAAAGGAATTGTTCCATTTCTGACGTGGCTGGCGTTTAAAAAATACTCTCGGTCTATTTATCCCAGCTCGTAGAATATTATGATAATGGTCATCTGAAAGTATGTTATTGTCTTTATAAAAATCATCCATGTCCAGATAATCTTTATTTTCTAGTTTCACCCTTATGCTTTTGTATTGATTGAAGTAATCGCGAAAACCAGGTTCCTCTTTTTGCATAGGTGATAATATTATTGTAGATCTAGACGGCATGAAAGGCGCCTCGAATCTACACTTCTGTGGTCCGTTTGCGCCTATTCTTTTGTAACACGTAAATGTGTGTTTGTGAGTTTGAAGTTTTATATTACCTGATGCTTCTTCAGATGAAACAGAAATTAAATTATCAATTAATGTTATCGCATCAATTTTATCGTTTCCCATGGTATCAATTGGAGCATTGTTTAACCACAATAAGATATGAGCGTGTGGACTTCCACGATGCTGAAATTCAATCCTCTTGAAGTACTCGACAACGTAATATTTTCCGAACGGACTTAATTTTTTCGACTGTAGGATAGACATTAAAACATTTACTAATTTATTGAAGTAAATCGCGCACGTTACTGCGTCTTCATTAATTAAAGTAGTTTTTTCAAGGTAATGCAAGTTTTCAGCAGCTTCCGTTGAAATTTCAACTCCACTATGTTTCAATGTATATAATATTTGTATTAGATCTGTCCAACCAATTTCATTTGCACTTAATGTTAAAAAAATTGTTGGTTTACCTAGTTGCCTTATCATAGCAAAAAGATCTTTTTTACGATTCGACCAATACCATGTTGAATTCGGAATTGATCGTAAAAAAGCAAGATTTGTTTCAATACAATTATTGATGTAATGTTCGTCTTCAATTTGTTGTCGAGTGACCGTTGTATTTTTACCAACATGTTTAAAAGCAATCGTCAGGGAATCCCGAACTCTCAATCTCATAATTTTCATTGCTACGTATAAAAGATGATGCGGTGTCACAGCTCGTCGATCAGATCTTCGTAATTCACTTGATGCCATCATGAATGGTGTTGCTTTAATTCCTTCTCTGAATCTCCGAAATTCACCCAAATAAATTGACGGAAATGAAAGCTCTTCTGCATGTTCATCGAACAGTAAGCTCCGTGGAACATTTTGTTCTCCAGGTGCAATACAAAGATATTGTTCCTCATCCCATGACAGTGTATGTTGTTGAGCAGTTAGACTTTCTTCAATAGGTATATGTTCACTAATATCTTCTAAAGGAATTTCCGTTGAAATTGAATTATTGTCAAAAAATGATTGATCCATTGTAATTTCATACATAGTATAAAGTGGTGTAGCTAATAAAAATTGTAGCCAGGTTTTTATTGTGCGTTTATTAATTATGCCCTGCAAATAGCTTGATTTATGAATTTGTTTTCGCTTGATATGTACATTAATACAATAATCATCATCTACGTTTCGTGGTAGACTTTTAATCATTGTATCAACATCAACAGGCACATTAATGATTTGCCCTAAAATTCCATATTGACCGTTGACATGTCTTAATCTTCTGATCTGCATAAAAGGTATACGAGGTGAAATTAATCTTTCAGATAAAATATCTAGTGGTGGTAAATGACTTGGAAACTGTGGATATTTGAACCCATTATATACAGCCATTATTGGAATGTTATTTTTGTTTAATGCGTTAAGACATGTGTTGCATAAAGCAATTTTGTCGTTTGATACATGAGGAAGAATTATATTTAATATCTCTTGGTGTTGAATAGATGCATATTTTAAATCTTCTTTAAACCACAATCTCTCACATACTGAGCAAACATGCCCAAACGAGTTATTGATAAATTTTTCCTTAAATTCCTTGTGAGCATTTTGATGCCTGTGAAAAGTAGGATAAGGTACTCGTAAATCATTATCTTGAATACGTCTCGTATTATTTGTAATATTGACATGATTCTCATCATCGATATAATTATTATTAATATTATTATTATTAATAATATTATTATCACCATTATTATTGTTATTATTATTATTAATATTATTATTATCACCATTATTATTATTATTATTATTATTATTATTATTATTGTTATTAGCATTAATAATATTTGATGATGTTGGAAAATCTTCAATGATGTTTTCTGAAAGGCTTGTCAATGATTTTTTTCTTACTCTAAACTCACGAACACGTTCTGTTGAAGTTTTTTTTCTTTTAATTGGTAAAGTCGAAGTCGAAGGTTGAGAATTGTCTTGTTCTTGATGTACTTCAACTTCAACAGTGATTCGCGTCAAATCATTTGACTCTTGATTTTCTTCAGATTTTTGTCTTTTTCGAGCTCTGTAGTCACGACTACGCTCTGCTGGAGTTTTTGGTGTAGTTTCTGTAATGATGGACGATGAGATATTCAACTCTTGGCTAGCTGCATTTTTTAAAGCCTTTTTTCGCTCTCTAAATTCTCGTGAACGTTCTGTTGATGTTTTAGCTGGCCGTCTAATAGATATTTTATTTTTAAGTGTTTCACACTCTCGCACCACAATTTTTGGCATTGCAATCTGAAAATGAAAAGTTATTTGAAATTAATATTTAATAATAAAAATAATTAAAAAGAATTATTAAAATAAATTTATTTTATATTGTTTGAAAAATAATATAGTCAAATCTCAGATGTTGAATATTAAATTAAAATTCCTCGTGATTTTTTGTAAATATTAAAAATACCTGATCCAATTTAAATATATACAAAATTTTTGTAAATTAATGATAACTCTAGAAATTCCAATTTTTAAATTAAAATTTCGTCAAAAGAATTTATGAAATATTGTTATTAGTATTTTATGCACAATGATTTATTGAAATCTCAAATGACGAATTGTAAATAAAAATACCACGTGTTTTTTGTCAATATTAGAAATTATTAATTAAGTTTTGTTTTTGAATTCAAAATTTAGAAAAGCGAATTTATGAAATATTTTTATTTTATGGTAAATGATTTATTAAATTATCAAATGACGAGTGGCAAGTTGAAATACCACATGTTATTTGTAAATATTAAAACTACCTAAACCAATTATCATAAAAAATTGTAAATAAACAAAAAGATAACAGATATATTACTTACTTCGAATAATTGCTTGATACAGGACAACTTACAAATTTATTCACAAAGTTTTTTCACAAAGTTTTTATTTATAAAATTCACTTACTGTTTATTCACTCTAGAAGTGTCTAATAATATTGTAAATATTACGCTATGCGACAGAAATGTCATCTAAAGTTCTAATAATTAACTAGTAAACGAATACACAACCAATAGGGCGTGTATTCTTTCTCGATATCCCGTATTCTCTCTCTCTCTTGTTCAATCTTTCTCACTATAGCTCTCTCCCACCTCACACTCCATAGCACTATGCGTGATACGACGTTCACTCTGTCTCACTTTTTCTCTCAATCTTTCTCACTCGCTTGCTCCCTACTCTCACTCCACGGCTAGTTGCTCATGCTACGTTCGCCCTGTCTTACTCTCTCTCAATCGGTCTCGATCACTCTCTCTCTCTTTTCCGACACTTCCGTTGCATACCGGCGTGACGTTTCATCTGTAAAAATTTTACCCTCATGCGCCTAAAGAAGTTTCACTTCAAAAATTTTGTCAAAAAAATGAAAAAAAAAAATTGAGGGGTGGACCACCCTTATTATTTAGGGGTGTGAAAAATAGATGTTAGCCGATTCTCAGACCTACCCAATATGCTTACCAAATTTCAGAGGAATCAGTCAAGCCGTTTCGGAGGAGTATGGAGACTAACATTGTGACACAAGAATTTTATATATAAGAGATATATTGGGCATTCCACGCCAAATCGACCATTTTTTACCCTGACCCCTTTTGATTTGGCTGAAAGTTTACCATCCTTTTCTACCCTATCAAAAACGTCTATCATAATTTTTTCAAATTTTTTTACCAAACCAAAAAAAAAGTTACGAATTTTTCAAAAAAACCGCTTTTTTATTTTTAAATTGCCATAACTTTTGCAAAAATTGACTTATCGGGACGTTTTTTCTTTCAAAATTTTTGTAATTAAATGTTCTTTTTGGAAAAAAATATAAAAAAATTATTCGAAGCTATCTTCATTGTTATTTCTAAAATTTTCAGAAAAAGTCCGAATTTTTTGATGAATACCATTTTTAGTGTCTTTTTTCTTTTTCTTATTCGAAACTTTGACATTATTACAAATATCATGAAATTTTCAGAAAGGTGTTTTTCCGATTTCTAATTTTTCTTTTTAATTAAAAAAAAAAATTTTTTTTTAGTTCGTATTTTCTATAACACCGGTCCAAAAATTTACGGGAATCCTCGAATTTTTTTCCAAAAAGAACATTTACTAACAAAAATTTTGAAAAAAAAACGTCCCGATAAGCCAATTTTTGAAAAAGTTATGGCAATTTAAAAATAAAAAAGCGGTTTTTTTGAAAAATTCGGAACTTTTTTTTGGTTGGGTAAAAAAATTTGAAAAAATTATGAGAGACGTTTTTGATAGGGTAGAAAAGGATGGTAAACTTTCAGCCAAATCAAAAGGGGTCAGGGTCAAAAATGGTCGATTTGGCGTGGAATGCCCCATATATATATATATAGCTTATTTAAAAAAAATTTATCACAAAACAAAAAAAATTAAAATATTTTTTCTTTCAAAGTAAAATAATAATAAAGAGTATCGCGTTAGTAAAAAAAAGACAATTGATTCTTTTAAATGTTCCTATTCCGGTGTATTAGTCATCGCAACACTGCATTTAATTATCTTTGTGTTTTATTCACTTCAATATACTTTTTTCTTCACTAACTAAAGGTATTTTATTATTTTCTGTGGACGTTGAATAAATGCTCATTAATTATTCATTCGATATCTTGGGTTTGCGATAGATAAAATAAACAAACATAATTGATATAATATAAAAAATAAAGTAATAAGCGATTGAGAGTGTGTAAGAAAATAATGTTAAGATATAAGTTTATTTGAATAAAAACACTCGGAGATACGAAAAAAATTAGATAAAAGCAAAACTCTTAATGGCCTTCGTCTAGCCAAACATTATCGAGATAAGAATTGTGCTACCACCAAATAATAATTTTGAATGATACGAAAACGAAGTGAATATAAGAGATATAGCATTAATAAAATAGTTATGATTTTTTTTTTAATTTCCTTCATTTAATTTAATTATGTTTTCATTCAACAATCAGTGGATTAGTTTAAATAAATAAATTATTTTACAGATTATTCGATTTGAATATAACATTATTACGATTTAATCATGATATTTAGTGTAATTAATGAATTTGTTTGCGAATCAGACTGGCTATGAAATTGTAAGTAGTTAATTTTAATAATTAATGTACAACTGTAATCAAAATAAATATTTAATATTAAAAAATGATGAAATATTAGATGATAAAGATATTAAATATGTTTACATAAAAGTTAAATGTTAATGTTTTAATAAATAGTTTTATTTTTATAAGATTTTTAAAATGTTAGAATAAAATTTAATTTTATTCTAAAATTAAAAGAACAATATTTATTTTTATCTAAAAGATATTTACTAAAGATAATTAAAAGTTGAACTACATTAGCAGGGTGTATTAAAAAATAGTATGTTTAATAATAATAATACTTGCATATAAAGACAAACGACTCCGGGTAACAGTTATCACAGAACTAATAGAGGGTTGAGATGCAAAAATAACGCGCATTGATAGAGAACAATGAAAAAGACACGCCAGTCTTAGCAATCAGACTCTCTTGTTGCAATATCTCGGGAAAAACAATAGCAATTGTTTCGTTGCCAGAACATTGTCCATTAGTCTGCTATACTACATAAAAATGATCCGTAAACTCATCTAGGCTTACTCATCGTTACTTTAAATTTGTTATTTAAGTTATTATTTTATTATTATTTATATCACTGCGCCAAGTATCAGTCCAGAGATATCAAACTTTAAATAAATAAAGTGATGCAATATAACAATTACATTGCGTTATGTTCCATAGTTATTAATTTACAGTAATAAATAATTATCCCATTTGTTTCATTTGTAAAATATTTTATTTTTCAATGACCAATCTTTTGAAATTTTTAGTTTTTTGCACCCATAAGTTTTTTCTACTTTACATATTTATTTAGATAAGTACTTATTCGACGGCTTTATATTTTTATATTATGGTTATTATATACATAAAAGGGATTACATACATCTGCACTTAGTTATACTCAGCTTAATTTTTGTTTATTCTTCAAGATAATTTGTTTACTTTGGAATAAACATGATTCGAATAACACTATTTAGTTATCATAACTGTCTGAAGAAAAAAAAATTTCAAGCATTGTAGATATTGCTTATATTAATGAAGATTCTGTAAAATAGCTAGTATAAATGATATATACCAGAAGATAGCTGAATTAGTTCTGCAGTAATATTACAAAAGTTATCTTAAGTATATTTGTTATTGTAATTTTATCAGTCAATCTGTAATATATTAATTAACTGCTATCTAAGCTCATATCCAGAGAAAACATGTTTGTAAAAGATTCAGCTCAATTATTAACTAAAAAAAATATATTGAAAATGAGATATAGTCAGTTTATAATGAGTATTGTATCAACAACCCGCTGTAAGATTATTTGCTAATTGGATAGTAAAAGTAGAATATATATTGCATACAGTAATCAGCATCGCCTAAACAACTGTTGATATGTTTGTAGAGTAATTTATAACTATTAGAGCAATTAAATGCTATTCGATAAAACTGACAATGAATGACGTATTAATTAAGTCTTGTATACTGTCAATTCAAGTTATTTTTTTTTTACATTTATATTAGGTAAGGTATCTTTTAGTTAAGAACTTTTTTTTTAAATTTAGCAAATGAATTAGAAAGATATTTAATTTTAAAGAAAGTTAATGCAAAAATTGATTGACAAAATTTTTTATGAATTTCCAATTGAATTTAATTTTAATTTCATCCTTTTATTTTATCCTGCAAAGTCACTGTATTGATTGTCAAACACTAAGATTACGTGGCTTGATAACTATATACATTGTACATACAAAATCATTTCATGCTTGTACTTTTTTCTTGTTATTACTCTTACATATTACCATATTAGTCATAATTGAATTGCGTAGTCATTAACCTTGCATATTATACAATACTATAGCTGTCAATCACCTATGTTTTGCTGGGCTCAAGTTTAAATTCGTTTATGTTTTTTAGTAAAACATCTTTTTAACTTTACATCAACTTTTACTCTCAATAATGTTCTGTGTAAGAGTTTATGATTTTTGATTTGCAAGAATAAATGGTATTAAAATTATAAGAAGGCCTTAAAAATTGATCTTGAACAATAAAAATTATTTTTAGTTTTGTATTATGTCATTTCTACAAACGTTATTAGAAATGTATTAAAATTAAAAAATATCAAATAAGTCAATCAAGAATAGAATTATTGCGTTTTATTTACTTATAAAATTACAAGAAAAATAGTATTCTTAATGAAAACTTGTTTTCCCAACTAATAGAATTTCGAATGTCACTTTATGATATTAATTTAATGTCTACTGGTTTAACAGTATTTCGATTAGGTATATCGAAAAAATGTCTCTTTAATTATTAATACAGATATAGATTATTGGAGATATATTTAGTTTATTTTTATGACAGCATATCCAAAAATTGATGTATTGTTATGAAATAGAAATACTTACTCATTTTTAATTAAATATTTGCAATAAAGTTTTTAAATTATTTCATATTAAAATAAATATTATTAAATAAACAAATGTTCATGTAATTCTTATTTTTATTTAAGATGAATGGCAATCAAATAGAACGAATTTTAGTAAAAATTATAATTTTCTAAACCAAAAATAATAGGTCATAAATGAACAATTGAACAGTATTATAAACTCAAACCTTCCTTGAAACACGCCGTAATATTTTGGTTTAAATATTATATGTATTGGTTCAATAGTTTTTTCAGTTAGGCATCTCTTCATTTCTTAGTATAAATGAATAGATTAAATCTTAGTAGTTTGAGTTTTTTTTAGATAGCAAGTTCAAATTCATCTAAAGAGAAAAATAAAATTTGAGAAAACAAGTTAGGGAATTAATCTTAATTCACTATTCAGTATTGACACATACAAACTTATATTGATCGAAACCTTAAGTATTTGGAATAACCAAAAATAGGGAAGAGGCAGCTTATAATAATAAGTGTTTGTAAACCTTCACAATTTTTTCGTCATTAGTTTTTTCCTAAAGATAATTCATGTTTAAAGAATATTTGAACAGTCCATGTGACACAGACTTACAGTTATATAAAAAAAAAAATAAGGTTTTTTATTTTTAAAAGTTTTATGACCCATTCGGAGTTGAAAAAATTTCATTCCTTTCTCAGATATACATGTTAGAAAGAAAATTTTTTGTAGCTTATACTTTTCAAGATCTAATCCCTTCAGGTGTTTAAAAATTCTCACCTGCGAATGCAACACAGAAAACTTTCTTGTTTATTCAAATCTAGGAAAGAGAATTAATCATGTTACCCTTCAAAAAGCCCTTTTCTTCCTAACCGAATGAAACGAGATGGAGGTTTTTGAAGTTCGAGATAAACGCATTTCTACTATAAAAAATTAATTCAAAATTTGTATCTTTAAAATATCGCATGGTACATTTTATAAATAAAATAACAATAGTTATCATAAGTAAGAAATAATCTGTTGTCAACAAGCAATACCGAATTAACGATAAAAAAGTCTGTAATATTTGCTTAATAATTTAAAAATACTTTACTGAGGATGTATCTCATCTGGAAAATTTAGTGTATCTCTTGTCTTTTGAATAGTTAATAAAATTTTTTTAACAAATAAATTTCAGAGTAAATAATACATTTTATCAAGTTGAAAGTATTTTAATAACGAAATAAAATTAATATTATATGACAGCCCGGTAATAAAATTTTATGTTTTTTTCAATCGTTAGTTTATTTCTTTAAGATGGTTATACCACAAAAGCGACGTCAGATTTAAATATTTATGATGATGGCTTAAAAAACTCACTGTAGCAGCGCTAGTGTGGTTGTTATTGAAATAGAGGACAAAGTATGTTTATGTTAGAACTTTTTTATTTTCCCTATATATCCGATATAGCTAAAACGGAGTCTTCGCAAGGAAGGCGTCCCATGACCGTTGTGCATAAACAACGTTGGAAACGAGAACTCAGAACTCAGGGGAAACCGGTTTGGGCTTGGAAAACAATTTTATGTTCGTAAAGTAAAGAGAAAGGAGAAAAACGATGAGACACTATAATATCTAAATTATAGAAGAAAAAATGACCTATTCCTGATGAAAGTAACACGTTCATTGCTGTAATTATATCAATTATAGATTAAAGTCGAATGGCTGGTAGTGATACTATCAGCACGACGTCCAGCAAAAGGACCAGCAAGATCTCCAGCGTGACCGTCAACGAGAACTCCAGCGAGACCTCCAGGAAGACTGTCAGTGCGATTTCCAGCAAAATTGCCAGTGAGACCGGGAGCAATTCCTTTACGCGATCTCCAGCGAGACCGTCACTGTTCACTTTAAAACATTAAACATTTCAGTTCAAACACTGTGCTTTAAATTTTCTTCTTTATTTATCTGAGCAGTAAAGACTTGTATTTATTCGTTCACAAGCAGCTTCACATATTGTAAACTAACCTGTTTTTTATTTTTGATATAATATTAAAATATTATTTTAAAGTTGGATTAGCAATCCAATTTTTATTTTTTTTATTTCAAGCTGCTGTTTTCACTTGATTGCGAAAAACAACAAACAATTTATTTATCTCGACCAATCAGAAAACTTGGTTACGCCTATCTTCTGTCTCTCTCTTTTAAAAAAACCAAATTCTCGGCCCTAGTGATCACACTGATCACCAACAAGATTTTGAGCGAGATCGTCAGTAGGATTGTGAGCGAGACGGTCTGAAAGATCAATAGCAACATTCGAGCAAGATTACTAGCAAACTATTGAATGAAATGATCAGTTAACCCTTCGTTGGTCGCGCTTTTTTTAGTTTCTCGCTCCCACTATAGCGAGTCTCTATAGGTTGAGTAGTTGTTAAGCGGCGATTCGCTCATAGCGCGACCAACGAAGGGTTAAACTAGTTAGATCACCAGCATGATCACTAGCTTAATCCATGCTAAGATTTTGAGGATAATCACCAGCGAGATTTCGTGTAAAATTACTAGCAAGAAATTGAGCAAGATTACTCGCAAGATCTTCGAGGAGACTGTCAACACAATCACCATCAACGCTACCAGTACGATCGATGGTATGATATTAACCAGCACAATTTTCAGCAAAATGATCAGTAGAAGGCCATGCAACGAATTGGTCAGCAAAACAGACAGAAATATTATTAGAATCAGTAAATCAGTTAGGACGATAGTCAACAATAGGACAGGCAAATTGGTCTGCAAAATTGAACTTAAAAAAATTTTAAGTCTTCTGTTCGATGGTTAAACACTATTTATTATTCATTAACTTCCTTAAACGAAGATAATTTTAATTTTTAGAAATAAAAATTTTTTTTTAATTTTTAATTAATTCAACTTTATCATAATTTTGAGTCGTCGCAGGCACAGTAGTCGTGCGTGTCAAATAGAATAAAATACAATTCCAAATTAAGTTGAAAATTAGTTTAAAAGTCATCCAAAAATACAGTGGACGTTCGGTCATAATAGTACGAGTAATAGGACTATCATCAACAAGATTATAATTATTCCTATTTCCAGCAACAACAGTAACACTAGTTACATTTTTTTTTTGTCATACTAGTAGTAGCATCACTAGTAGTAAGAGTAGACGTAATAGCAGTCAGGGAAGTTGTAACAGTCGGAACATAACTTGTTGAATTCAAATAAAATTTAGAAGTTGTAGCAGTAGCATTTAGAAAATTTTCAGTCGAATTATGAACATTTGATGAGTCGTCAGCACGGAAAATTGGATGATTAATGGTGTCAAGATGATCAAGAGAAGTTTCGGAGTCAGTGTTTGAAATTGTTGAGCCGGAACCACAATGTAAACCGCCAAGAACACTGCCACCAAGAATATCAATAGTCTCACATCTAGAATCTGGAGAAGTTTGGATGCAGGCGTCGATAGTCAAACTATTCTTAGCACGGCCCGTGATAATTCCAGAAGTATCAACAATAAAGCTTTCTAGCCAATCAATATCTTCTGTAAACAATTAGAACAAGAATTAGTCAAAGAAATTAATCAATATTTAAAAAATACAACGGTCTAAGATTTACCGCTCTCAGCGATGATGATAGCTGATAAAAATTTCCTTCCTCATCGAACAGTCACACGATTGAGTTCGTCTCGCTTATTGATTAATATTGATTCAATGACACTGGTACTATTTTCCTTAGGCCAGAAAATTAGGGCATACATTTTCGATAATAATTATCGGGTTATTAGAAGCTTTTCACAAATGTCAAATGATAGAGGCAATTAAAATAACAGAAGAAAATAGAAACGTCAAAACAAAAGATACTATTGACTGTATTGATAATTCTCGCAGTAAACTGAACCTTGTCGTTATTACGACTGAGCATAATTGATTTTCGAATGCTGTGAAATGAATCTATGATTTTTTTTTAAGGTAAATTAAGATTTATTCGATTTGACCTCAACACGTGAGAATTCGCTTCAACTTTTGTCTATTTACCAATCATACAATCAAGTAAGACTTGAGCGATATCAGCCCGAGTCGAAATTTAGCGCCTTAAATAGCGCCTCAAATTTCTAACAAACTGCGGCCTTAAGGGTACATCCAAAATAGTGAAATAACATATATTTTAGCGCCTCAATAGCGCCTCAAGTTGACGCTTTTTGGCCGTTTTGCACATTTGAGGCGCTATTGAGGTGCTAATAGCGCCTCAATAGCACCTCCAACGTCTCAGTCTCGAAAGAAAATTTGACGTTTTTGAGGTGCTATTGAGGAGCAAATGAAAATGGGTAGCACTTCAATAGCGCCCGTAAGTCTCCAGCAAATAATAATAATAATATTAATAGTAATTTTGTTATTAGTAAAATGATAAAAAAACAATTTTCGAATTTTTTTTTTTATTTATATTATTTTTAATGTCGAGCTATCACATGTTTAGACCGGTTATCTTTTTATTTAGACCTAACTTTCGCTAACTATAGAAATAAAGTGAAAATCGCATTCGTTTTAACCGAGACTCGAACCCGAGATGCACGCTTGCCAGACCAATAACTAACCCCTACACCGCACGACCGATAAGTTAAGACTCATCTCATCCTTCATATAAGCTAAATCTGTGCAGTGACGAAGTGTGACGGTTCATTATTTATATAATTTATGTTATTTAATAAATATTAACTATTTTTTTCAAATGTTCATTAATTAAAAAAATGCAAAAGTTAAGTTCCTATATTACTAAGTTCAAAATTCTCAATATTAAAAATTTAACTGTGAATTATTATATTGTAATTTTTTTAAGACCATATCAATTTAGACGATATTCAATTGTTTTGGTTAAATAATAAATTCTTATTTTTAGCATTTGCTAAACTAAAAATTTTTTTGGACTTGAAAAAAAATCAATTTTCAAAAAAAATTTTAATTTTGAGAAATTTTTTTTTGTATTTCTCGATGTTTCAGGTAAAAATAAGTTGATTTCCGAAAAAAAAAAATTTTTTTATACGCCCTTATGGCTTCTGGCACCCACCTCGGATGCCATAAAGGACTACATAAAAAAAATTTTTTTTTGGGAACCGACATATTTTTTCGTGAAATGTGCAAAAAAATTTTTTCTCCAAAGTAAAACTTTCTTTGGCATTTAAAAAAAATAATAGAATTTTTATTATACGGCCTTATGGCATCCGAGGTGGGTCCCGGGAGCCATCGGGGCATATAAAATTTTTAACATATTTTTTAATAAATTGTAATTTTATAATATTAAAGTAACAATTCCCCGAGTTAAAAAAATTGACATCAGTGAATTTAACTGCTTTACTTAAACAATTGATTTACGAATATTGAAATTATATTAACTTTTCAGCATAATATGCGCCCGGCGCGCTTTTTAAAATTACAGTTAAAACGTAAGCTAGTCGGCTGTATAGAGATTGATAACGCATGTGTAGCATTGTCCTGGCTGTATAAAGTTCTATACAGCCTAGTAGATACTGGCGCGTACGCGTATTATTTACAGATTGAGTATCGTCTGCACGTAAAAACCCCCATACATCCGTCTAGGACGAAAAATAATAATTATCTTAGCTTGCCTGTAAATAACAAAGAATTTGAATAATAAATAAATTCACTGATATAAGAAAACCATTTAATTCATTTACTAATTTTTTTTATTTATATCAATAAAACTTGGAAAATTATCCAAGCTTTGCTCAGTTTCGAAAAATATTGAGGTTCTCGAGCATCTATTGAGGCGCTAGAGACGTTTAAGGCGCTATTGAGGCGCTAAAAAGCGAATAGCGCCTCCATTTTTGGGCATTAGAGTCTCAAATGAGGAGCTCGACACGCTGTTGAGGCGTTAAAAATGACAGTTCCGAAAAAAAACAAAAGAAATAAAGCCTTTGAGGTGCTATTGAGGCGCTAAATTTCGACTCGGGAGCAGCGAGACCACGAGCACGACCGCGAGCAAGATAATAAGCGAGACCACCAGCGAGGTCACGAGCAAGATCACGAGCGAGATCACCAGCATAACCGCGAGCGAGATAATGAGCGAGATCGACAGCATGACCGCGAGCGAGATCACCAGCATGAACACGAGCGAGATAATGAGCAAAATCACCAGCATGACCGCGAGCGATATCACGAGCACGACCACGAGCGAGATCACCAGCGAGATCACCAGCAAGATCACCAGCGAGATCACCAGCGCGACCGCGAGCGAAATAATGAGCGAGATCACGAACGAGATTTACAGCGCGACCGCGAGCGAGATTACCAGAATGATCGCGAGCGAGATAATGAGCGAGATTCCGAGCACGACCGCGAGCGAGATCACGAGCGAGATCACCAGCGAGATCACCAGCGAGATCACCAGCGAGATCACCAGCACGATCGCGAGCGAGATAATGAGTGAGATCACGAACGAGATTTACAGCGCGACCGCGAGCGAGATCACCAGCGAGATCACCAGAACAACTGTGAGCGAGATAATGAGCGAGATCACCAGCATGACCGCGAGCGAGATAATGAGCAAGATCACCAGCATGAACGCGAGCGAGATCCCCAGCATGACCGCGGGCGAGATAATGAGCGAGATAACAAGCATGAACGCGAGCGAGATAATGAGCGAGTTAACCAGCGAGATCACCAGCATAACCGCGAGCGAGATAATGAGCGAGATCACCAGCATGACCGCGGGCGAGATAATGAGCGAAATCACCAGCATGACCGCGAGCGAGACAATGAGCGAGATCACCAGCGAGGTCACGAGCAAGATCACAACCAAGATCACCAGCATAACCGCGAGCGAGATAATGAGCGAGATCGCCAGCATGACCGCGAGCGAGATCACCAGCATGAACGCTAGCGAGATAATGAGCGAGATCACTAACGAGATCTACAGCGAGATCACCGGCATGACCGCGAGCGAGATGATGAGCGAGATCACCAGCATGACCGCGAGCGAGATCACCAGCACGACCACGAGCGAAATCTACAGCGAGATCACCAGCACGACCGCGAGCGAGATTATGAGCAAGATCACGTGCACGAATTTGATTTGATAAAAAATGAAAAAAACAATTTTTTTTAATTCCTGAATGTGTCATCTTTATTCATTCTGTAACAAGGTTAGATATTTCACATTTAAATTTGACAGTTCTCGATGACATCTGAATTTTGTCTTTGATTAGTCTGAACTTTGGCAATTACATAATATTGCCACGAACACGTATTACTCTTTTTTTTTTTTTTACATGTATTAGTATTTCCCCTTCCCTACGAAGTCCCTGGCCCTGATCATCAGTATCTAAACAAAAAATTTATTAAATAAACAATTTGAAAATCCATCTCATTAACTATTCCAGATAAAAACGTTTTCACCGAAACAGCGTTTAAAATTTGACTAAAATATTTGATAATTCTTCTCTTCCTCAAAATTTCTTTTGAGCAAACTGCTCTCAAGTGGCGATTATGCTATTTCAGTAAATTTGCAGAAATTAATAGATAAATAAGATAATTATAACTACCTGAAGTTTGTTAATGATGAAACTTATTATTTCATCTTTTTGACCTTGAACTTGGTTCATTATCAGGGAATCTTGAGTACCAGCGTCATTTTTTGTTTGGTCTATATTCTTCCAAATATTTTGGAAGCGTACAAAAATCGCTACATTGAGAGAATTCACTCCTGGCCAAACAACTTCAACAACGGTCCTCAAGATCAATTCATAAATGTGATGTCGATATGCCAAGTATAATAATGGTCTTTTTAACATTTTCTCTAGTCGAACACATGTTCCTTTATCAACTCCTGCAATGAAATTGAGTAGAATTTTCATGAAATTATTTCTCAATCGACGTTGACAAGAATAACAACACAAATTTCAAAATTTCGGACCCTATAGTACTAACAATAAGTCATATGCCATATGTTTAACAGAAATAAGCAAAAATTATTTCGTAGCTTGTATTATTCTCTCAATATTTTAACTCAGCAAAAATGAAAAATGTGGCATTTCAGAAAATTACGACTTTAACTTTTAAAATGTCATATAATGAAGTTAACAAAACAGAATTCTTGAAGGTAAAATTAACTATACATAAATTTACTTTATAGTGACATGATCAATAATTTTCAATAATTATCAATAATTATTGAATAAAACTAATTCGAGTTCATGAGCCGTTTTAAAGTTAAGCAAAGATTTAGAATTTTTTCGTTATAATTGTTTTAGTCAAAAAAACCGCTTGCACTAGAGAATTTTTAAATTCAGATTCAAAGAATTAGATACTTAAAGCTACAATTTACTATCTTTAAATTTGCTATATGATTGTTTTAATTAAAAAGTTGGATTTTTATTTAAATACTGTAACCTTAGGGACTAGTGAATTCACCTGTATTTGTAGCACATGTATCAAAACACATAGCTTTGATCCGGTCGGAAACGTTCCATTCATTAATGGTATCTTTAATAGCGGTGGCTTGATTTAAGCCTGCCCTCGTTCAAGTTTTGGTACTCCTAACAATTGTTGAGTATTTACACCTGATAAAATTATGAGAAGTCTTTCAACTTTTTTCCGACCAGTGATGTCAGGCAGCATCTTTCCATCCCAATGGATAACAGTGGAATCAGCGATTCGTAACTCAGCTTTTAAATCTTGCGCAATCTCTCGTCTAACTATCTCTCGATTTCGATGAATTGAACGGTGACTAGCAGTGATATTATTTAAATCTTTAGATCCTAAAGCCGATACAATTACATAGGTAAGAGGTGCTGCTCGTCTACTACTAATATTACCTCTATCCAATGCTGCAACAACTTCTGTTGTCATTAATTTCAACCTCTTAGGTTTTGGTTCAAGATGTAGTTCATCAGAAAAGTTAGATGTATTAGAACATTCAGAGTCATTGAATACAATAGAAACAGAGGAGTTTTGAGAAAGAGGCAATACACAGTCTAGAAATGAAAAATTTAAGAAATGCAGCATAGAGAAAGATAAGAAAATACACTAGTCGGAAATATTAAGGGATATAAAAATATGCTTAATTTTTGGGTGATTTTCAACGAACTGTTATTTCGAGTAAAATGATCGTACAACAAAAAAATGCAATTGTAGCTCTAAGTATCTAGTTTTCAGGTATGACCATGAAAATTTCTTATCATGTTTGGTTTTGGAGAAATCCTAAGGAAACTACAAAAAAAAAATTTCTAATTTTTTTCTCGTCTAAAAAAAGGTTTACGGGCTTCAAAATTTTTTTTTTTCGATTATTTTACTCAAAAGCTCTTTTAGAATATTCAATTTCCTTCGATTTGACGTAATTGAAAAGCTTGCACGATGATTTGCCGCGGAGTTAAAGTCAATCAAATCAAAAAAGTTGTTTTAACTTTGATATTCAATAACTCTGGGAATGATAATCACACAAGAAATTAAAGGAGCGTTTTAAAAACACCACGATATTCCCTATAAGATACCCTGAATTGCTCTTAACGACAAATTTTTTTTTCAATTTTCAATTTTTTTCGAAATTTTTTTTCAATATTTCTTTGATTTTTTTTTACTGCGGTCTTACCGTCGACATTAGCGTTACTTAAAGCGCACCACGTGGAGGTTTCTCGATCGAATGGTCACATTTGAAAACTAGATAATTCGAGCTACAATTTACTTTTTTTTTTTGCTGTATGATCATTTTCCTCGGAGTTACGGCTCGTTGAAAATCACCCGATGATTTAGCATTTTTATTAAATCCCTTAATTTTTGTGACTAGTGTATTTCAAATTGATCAGTTCATGAAAAAAATTACGTAAATAGTGGGAATCTTATAAACATTCAACTTTTGCTTATCACAAAAAAATTATACCTTCTCATTCACAGAAAAATAGTTTTTTTGAGCGACGAAAAAATTGAATATATTAAAATTTTCTAAGTTCAAACAAATTTTTACTTCTATCAAAATAATTTTTACTTTGTTTAAATTGCAAAAAAAAAAGTAATTTTAATTTTATATTACTGCAAAAGTATGTTTGTTTAAATTTATTTAATTCTGGAAAATATTAGAGTAGAGTGAAAATAAATCGCTGATTAGATAAGCATTAATTATTAAATGATTGAAATCAGCACCGAAAATATAGTGTGAGAAAAATTTTTGTTATAATAATAGAGTTTCAAAAGCAATACACGTAAAAAAAGAAATCATATGAAAAGTGTATAAAATTTCATGAGAAGAGAAAACATAAGAAAAAAATAAAAGTGAGTAGTAAATATCTAAAATACCTGCTATATCAGCTTCAATGGCGTTTGAATTTGATTCTGAACTCCCCACCTGAACAATATTCAAGTAATTTTCTAGGTCAACAGTTGATGTACTTCGTACCTCTTGTACATTTCTTGAAATTGTTAACAACTGACTGCCTTCACGAATTTCTCGACTATCACTTAAATATTTTTTTTGGGGAGAACTTAAGTTTTGCAAAGCATTTTGCGGAGCAATATCGAATAAGCAATCTAGAGAGTCAATGAAATTCATCTCAACTAATTTTTGTGCAGGAGATTTTTTTCTAGCTTTGTGAACTGGCGTTTTTTGCCAGCCATTGTATAATTTTTCGATTCTCACCATGGAGTAATGTGAATTATTTACAGGGAGCAAAAATTTATGCCATACTTTAACAACTTCACAAAGAACGAATTTGGAACTCTCGCGAATTCCAAACTCTTTTGTTCGATGTATATAAAAAAACAAAGATAAAACATCGCGCTTTGCAGGTAATTTTGAACCATTTAACCCTAGACTGGTCACCCTATGAGCGTGACGCCGCGCTTAATTTTATTTTTTTTATAACAACTTCAATATTCATTGAAATATTCTGAAAAAATTTCAGTTTATCCTTTAATTATTTTAAAATACACTAATAATTCTTCTAAGCATGTTTAAAATCGTTAAACTGTGAAAAAAAAAGTTTAAAAAAAATAAATGACGGATTTGCGGGACTTTCCTCATCACTCGACCAGAGTCGTTAGTAGATTTTCGTTTGCGGCGTTGTCACCTCTCAGTGTATGCCCCTTCCTACTGACTATTTGTGTTGGCGCGCAGGCACAGACCGTTACCAGCTGTTATCGTGCATACCAAATTATAATGAGGTAAATATTTAACATAAATAATAAACATTTTTAAAAATTTTACAATCAAAAGTAACTATTAAATTTGTTTCATTTTTTTAATGTCCAATGAATTTATAAAAATATTTTCTTGCATTTACTAGTAATAAATTTATGTCGATTGTCGAAGGCTTTAACCTATTTTCGAATGTTATTGTTATTCACAAAAATTATCGTAATTTCAAAATTTCTTATCTTGAAAAAAATTGAGTGTTAAAAAAATGATATACATAAAAAATTTTCGAAATATTAACCAGGATGTTTATTCTTTAACTTTTTAAATATTTGATTTTTTTTTAAATGTAAAAATTGTCAATTGTAAAAAATTTTTGTCATTTTCATTACTAAAATATTCTTTTTTGAAGATAGTTAATTTAAAAACAATAATAATGATACAAATGAATTAAAACGAAACAATTAAAAAATGAAAATGTTCTACAAAAATTTTTGATGAGGTAAATTTTTTATTTTTTAAAATAAATTTTAGATAGAATGGCACGTAATAATAATTCAAAGGACAATGATAGTTGGGAGTTCGACAATGAAAATGACACCGACTACTCTGATGCAGAACTGATGAATCCGAAGAGTTCTCCGATGAAGAATTTGAAGCAATGCCTACGAGTAGTTCAAAAGAAACAAGAAATCAAGTACTAAATGGTAATGAATCTGACGATGATTTGGAGCAATTATACTTCAGTAAAGATGATTCTATTGTCTGGTCGTCGAATTTTCCACCTATTGGTAAAAGGCAAGCCGCCAATATTGTGACTGAAAAATCGGGCGTAAAAGGACTCGCTTATCATTCTACGACTGTGTTGGAATGCTGGGAACTTTTTTTTCCAACTGAATTGATAGCAAAAATTGTTCAACATACTAACGAAAAATTATCAGTTATAAGACTTAAATATGCACGTGAAACAGATTGCCTTGATACCGATGAGTGTGAAATAAGAGCTTTTTTTGGATTAATGTATTACTCAGGACTTCTTAACTTGTCCCATGTCGACATCCATGATTTATGGAAACCTAATGGATTGTCACCGGAATATTTTAAAGCTGTGATAAGAGAAAATCGTTTTAGACTACTGCTTCGTGCTTTAAGGTTTGATAATTCTTCAACTCGAATTGAACGAAAAAAAACTGATAAGTTGGCTCCAATTAGAGAAATCTGGGATCATTTGAATAAAAGTTGTTTGGAGTATTATTCCCCTGGAGTAAACGTAACCATTGACGGAATAATTGCTGTTTTCAGGGGTCGTTGTAGCTTCAAGCAGTACATTCCATCTAAGCCTGATCGCTATGGCTTGAAGATTTTTGGAATGGTAGATACTGAATCATTTTATACATCTAATATGGAACTTTACGTTGGCAATCAACTTTCAGAAGAATATCAAGTGAGTAATGAGTCGTTTGATGTGGTTAAAAGAGTTTGTCACTCGATTTTGAATACCGGACGTAATATTACGATGGACAACTGGTTTTCATCACTTCCTCTCGTTATTGATCTTCTCGAAAAGCACAAAACCACAGTGGTTGCAACGTTAAGGAAAAACAAGCCCCAAATACCTCCTGAGTTTGTGACTGTTAAAAAACGTGATCCTTGTTCGTCATTATTTGCTTTTTACCGCAATATAACGATGGTATCATACATTTCTCAAAGCAAAAAAAAAATTGTACAATTTTGATTTCATCTATGCACAGATCGAATGCCATAGACGAAGAGACTGATGAAAAAAAAAGCCTGAAATAATTACCTACTATAATAAGAATAAAGCAGCTGTTGATGTGGACCAAATGCGAGCCAAATATGATATAGCTAGAACTAGTCATAGATGGCCTCTAACATTATTTTTTGTAATAATGAACATTGCAATAATTAATGCTATGGTTATTTACAACTGTAATTCTGTAACTAAAACTGTGCGCAAAGAATTCATAGAAATGCTTCATCATGAATTAACAAAGCCACTTTTATTAAAAAGAAAAAACAAATCTGAACTTAATACTAACCTACGACAAGTTATTCGAAACTGTCTGCAATTGCCTGTACAACCACCCGTACCGAAAAGCCCGAAAAAATCTTCGTCAAATTGTTGCGCTTATTGTCCACGTCGTAAAAATCGGAAAACGCAGACACGTTGTAGAAGCTGCTCAAATTTAATTTGTGGGGAACACACAATAAAGATGTGTCAATCGTGTTTCAAAAATGATGAAGATTCTACTGAAGAGTAATCGAGGTCCCGAAACAATTAAATAACTAAATAACTATAAAGATTATTTTATTTTCAGTTTTTTCTTTTTTTTCTATAATTATATAAATTATAATTTCAATGTTGGATTTCCATAAATAATTTCAAAATAATTTATGTGAAAATTTATGAAAGATTTAATATTTTAATATTAATTTGTGTAAAATGCTGAAAGAGCGGAAAAACTAAGGATCAGGTTTCGGTCTGGTTATCTCAATTAAAATACAAAAATTATTAACAAAAATAACACTAGATATTTATTAACAATAAATACACTAAATATTTAACGAGTTCAATAGCGGATTGATTAAATAAAAGCGGATATGTAATACACAGCGTGGTTAGCAAAAGCGAAGCCGGTTAGCACGTGGTTGAATAAACTGCCGGCACTGAAAAAAGCGGTAATTATTGCACAAATAATTGTAAGTTATCTAAAATAGACTAAAGCGAATTATTAGCAAATTAATTAAGCAAAGAAAATTATTTAAAGGCGAAAAAGCGGTTAATTTAGAAAGCGAAATTTATGTATGCGAAAATGCGACTTGACAAGCGGGAAGATGGATGCGAAAGATAATAATAATAATTCGTCTTCTTCCTCGTCTTGGAGAAGAAGGCTACTGCGCATGTCTAACGAGAGCGATAGCCAATCAATAAATTCGTTCTATTGATGTCGACATCGATAGCCAATGGTAAAATTCGATACCTGTGGCGTGATCAGTCAGGCGGTTTACGCATGCGGGTGAGAAATAGCGGGAACGATGGCTTGTCAGGTGCGTGTTGTAAATTTGGGGAGCCCACAGTGACGTATTGCTCATTGAGTGGGCCTGTTCACTGAACAATTTGCAATAAGTAAAAATATGTGATTATAATTTTAAAATTTTAACAATTTAAGAAATTAAATTAAAATTATAATTATTAAGATAAGAATTTAATAAGCATTTAATGTATTAATATTTCTTGAAATAACTAAAAATATGTGATCATAATTTTAAAATAATTAATGTGAAAATTTATAAAAGATTTAATATTTTAATATTAATTTGCAATAAATGAAAATATGTGATTATAATTCTAAAATTTTAACAATTAAAGAAATTAAATTGAAATTATAATTCCTACGATTAAAATTTAATAAGCATTAAATGCATTAATATTCCTTGAAAGAACTAAAAATATGTGAACATAATTTTGAAATGTAAGTTAGAAAGTTATTAAAATTTAGCGTTCAAAATTAAAAGTATAATTACTATGTGAAAATTTATAAAACATTTAATATATTAAATATATATTGCGACAACTAAAGATATCTCATAATGATTTTAATGCGTTGTATGTGATTGTTTAAAATAAAAATAAAAAGAAAGTTAAAAATTTGTTTTAAATTTGAATCTGTTTCATATTGGCGCTGAAACTAATTCACCAATAGTAAATAGCCCGTATGATCCGGCAACGCCGCACACTAAAAAGCATTGCGGCGAATCCCTCATCACCCGACCAGAGTCGTTAGGTCGCGTTTGGTGACCAGTCTAGGGTTAAATTTTTTGACTCAAAGCCAACTAAATTTATGTAGTTCCGTTGGTTTTGTTTTTTCAGACATTGTTCTATTCTATGAAAAAGATACACGGGTTACTGTTGTTGCGATAATTAGCTAAAAACTAACCTAAAAACCGAACCAATTAAGGACTAATTAAAGCAAAAGACAATAGAATCTACTAATTGAATCAATCAAGCGATAAGTGATCAATGGCGCGGAAATCGATAAATGAATGTACAGAGGGCGCTAAAAGCAAGTTCTCAAAACAATTTAAATTCAAATAATAAAGGAGCAGGAGATAGCAAAAATATAAACATTTTCATATTTTAAGCTAATATTAAAAATTATTGAACTAAAAATAACTGCAATTATATTGTGAATTGTACATGCTTTTGATATCTTAATGCCATTTTATGTCCTTTATCAATATATTGTATAAAATAGTTGAAAAATCATAAAAATATGACTGACTTAGACTGTAAATTTTATGGTTCGATACTACGAAACATCTTACACACCAAATTTTGTTGAAAGTTTGAAATGTGAACAAATTTTCACCAAATTTTTTGCATAATTATCGATATTTCAGTTCGTAAAAGTGAAAATTTGAAAAAATAAATATACATGAGCCTGTAACTTCGTTGTTATTGATGATGTGAAAAAATTGACAATAACTTTTTTATAGAATATTAAAAGTACTACAAATTTGCCATTTAACATTTTTGTCTAACTCTTACAGTTTAGATAAAAAATGCAAAAAACCGGAAATTTGAATTTCAAAGCTATGTAACAAATCAAATATTGAAGATAGAAATTCGACTCAGGAGAATTTTTTGTAGCAAATTTAATAATAAACAACGTCCATTCATTCGTTTTTTCAAAAAATAATTTCATCACAGTTTGCAGGACAAAAAACTAATAAACAATCATGTTTCCCATGTTATTTGAGCGGAAAAACTTCAAATTCGATGGAGGACATCTTAGAATTGGAATTTTGAGCTCCGCTTTTAACAGGAGCTTTGTTAGGACATCTTCTAAGATATTTTGGATTAAGAGCAAAAAAAAAAAAATATCGTCTTTTTTTGGCACACCCTAATATATATATATTAGGGTGCTTCATTTTTGAGCAACATTTTTTTTTTCAAATCCCGATTGAAAATCTTGTAATGTATTGAAAAACAAAATTTTTGAGCATACTGCGAGCCCTTAATTCAAATTTTAACCCACTGCTAGAGAATTTTGAATTTTATCCATTAAAATAACATTGAAAAATGATTTTTTATACGTTTTTCCTTCCGCTCACCCAGAAAAAAATTTTTTTGGGAATTTTGACGCATGGATTCTTGTTGTAGGTATAATATTCTACAAAAAAGTCCATTGCGTCGAGTTTGTAACTCCAACGGGTTCGACGTAAAATGTCATTTAAGCTGAATTTTCAGGAAAATAGTAGTAAATTGCGTTTATTTGCTAAACTATTGAAGATAAAAAAAATATGTGAATGACTAATTTGTAGGGGGGTTTATGCCCTACAATTTCGTTAAGAGATATTTTTTTGTAGCTCTTATAGTTTAGCTGTTAAAGCTACTTAAAACTTAAAATTAACGAAAAAATCTATTTTTTTTAATAATAACTAGTTCATGATGAATTCCAAGTTGAAAAATTTGTTTATCATTGTATTTTTTGAAATTTTATGACAGTAAAAATTATTTAAATTAGTAATTTCATAACGATTACTACTTTTTGGAGTTCGAAACATTTAAAAAAATTTTTATGTAATTTTCACAGATAGATTATTTATGTTAGACTTTATATTTATGTAAAACTCACATATTATCATTCTTTCTATCAACTTTTTCACCAATACGTATTGCTTACGCTTGTGATCCATACTATAATTATGTTTAGAAAAAAGCCTCTTTAGATTAAATAACGATATGTAATTTATTGACATATTTTTTCAAACAATTTTTTAGAATACTTAATTAATTATCGAAAAAAAGCTTTAATAATTTTCAATTACACTCTATGTCGCTGGATAAGCTGCTACAAAAGTGCTTTCAATGCAACTGGAAATCTTTCGTCTGTGATCTTCTACAACACCTAATGAATATTGCATCTGCTCTTCATTTTTTGTCAAGCATTTATTATATTCTTGAATCAATGCCACTCCTCTTCCAGCATTATCATTAACCACACTTACTTCAATTAATATCTTCTTACATTTTATATAGTCTTCATCCGATTTCCAAACTTCTGGATCTTTACTTAAAAAACTATAAGATAATTCAAACTGATCAAATAACACCACAGAGTTTTTATTGACGAAGTCACTGATATTTGCTGTTAATAGGTCATTGAGATTTCCCGCGATGAATTTTCGTAGATTTTCAAAATTGCTTTCTTTGGTTATAATAGCATGAACCATTTTTCTCTTATCTTCATTCGATACATTGTCATCGAAGAGGGCTAAGGCAGCGAGCTCCTCCGACAAATACCATAAGTGTCTTGAAAATTTGAAGCTTGCATCATTTGAAATTTTGTTATTTACTTTTTTGTATGATATTAACTTCTGTAAAAATATTAAGTCGTTATATGGTGTTTTTATTGCCAGAGGAGCATTAAACCAGGCAGTGATGTGAAATTGAACCACAAATAAACAGATATGTCTTAATCCATTCAAATCTGCTGATTTCATGTGATATTGAGTTTAAAACATGTACATTTTTAGACTATATAAAGCTTTAGCGTGCCATCGAGCATGATGTTTTGCACCGGGAGCTTTGAATTTCACTCCTTGAGTTGGAATTCCACCTAAAAAAATATATGAAAACTCCAATAGCTCTTTATAGTCGTCTCTTACATATTGGTGCTGAAATAGTAAATTTAACAGAGTGTTACTGGAAATGTTCATGATTAACACAAAAATAAAGGTAAATTGACTTTATTATGTGATTTTTCTATTTCATTAAGCTATTTTTGTACATTATCAAAAAAAAAATACAAAAACTATAATTAAAACCAATAATTTACCTACAAGCGATCTTGAATATCTTGAAGGATTTCAGTTTGCTTACTTCCAATCACATCATTGACAAATTTATCTTCCAAACCGGTTGCAAACTTATTTTTATCCATGGTGTGCCATTTATTTTAAAAACGTTCGAAAATAGCTACGTTTGGAGATTTTGTTACTGGCTAAACGCATTCAACTACGTTTCTTAGCACTAGTTCAAAAATATGGTGACGACATGCCAAATGTAACAATTTTTTGTCTAACTGCTTCTCTAGTAAGACACAAGTTCCATTGTACTCTCCTGAAATACCAAGCAAAGAAGGATTATGATGATATTATTTTCAGCACTTGCAATTTGATATTAAACACTGATAGAAAGATTTGTTTATATTTAATAAGCTTTATTAACTGTTAATAAATGATTTTTCAATATCATAGGATTAAATAAATATTTATTAACAGTTAATAAATTATATTTATTAAACACGATTTATTAAATATTTATAAATATTTGTTAACCATCAACAAATATCTATTAACAGCTAATAAGTAATTTATTAAGTACAATTTATTCACTATTAATAGATATTTATTAATATATGTTAATTAATGACAAATATTTATTTAAAATAATGAGCAAATATACCAATTTTCGTCTAACACTTTTTATAACTTTACAGCTGGAATACATGATAATAATTCAATTCACTAAATAAATCAACGTTTTTATTATTTAAATATATAAAAGATAATTATAATCTGTGATAGAATTTGGTATTTTACGATTAACGTTATTATAATGTGATATAATTAATGCAAATAATCCATAAAGATGATTTTTATTTATAAGCAATCCTTGTATCATATAACATTACAAGCGAAACAAATTCACTCAACAAAATATTTATTAACGGTTAAAAAATATTTGTTAATTATTAATAAATACTTATTAACTATTAATAAATGTATTTTCTTCCCGAATAAATATTTATTGAATGTTAAAAAATATTTGTTCAAATTTAATAAATTAAATAATTGTCTTCAAATAAATTAAATTATTAGTAGTTAATGAATCTTTCTATCAGTGAACGAATAAAATATTTATTGAGAAGATATTTCGTATACGAAAATAGTTAACCATCTGTAATATATGTTATTAATAAAGATTGAAATAATGCAAATATTTGGTAAGTTTTCGTTAAGATGAAAAGCAAGTTGAAAATTAATTTTCATCAAAACAGAGTAAAATCTATAGTCAATTCGTAATTTCAATTTGGAAAAAAGAAAATTTTAGGTAGAAGATGTGTAAAACATTCAAATGTATTATATAATCAGAGAAATACCTGTGTTCACTGCAGGTGGATCAAAACACATAGCTTTAACTCGTTCTGTGATATTCCATTCGTCCAATGTCTCAGTAATAATCAATGCTTGATTTATTCCAGTCGAATTTTTCAAGCATAGGTATGTACAGCTAATAACTGCTGAGTATTGAGACCAGATATTAAAATCGGAAGTCGATCAACTTTTTCTTTGTCAACAATATCAGGCAGCATTTTACCGTCCCAATGCACGACTAAACTAGAAGCAGTTCGTAAATTTTGTTTCAAATCATTAGCAATCTGTTTTCGTTCTTCTATACGATGACGACGAATTGTACTATGACTAGGTACTTATTTGATCTGCATCATGTCCCAGGGCGGAAACAACGGCAACGATGATATGCCATGCATTTCTATCTGTTGTTTTGTTCTATCTAGCGCAGACATGAGGGCTGGCGTAAACAGTTTCAATTTTTTTTGGTTAGGTTGCTGAGGTAATTCGTCTTCAAAATCAGAAACAGATCGTTCGGAAACAACTGATGTAGAACTAGAAATAGAGTGTTGGGAAAGAGGCAATATTGAATCTGCGAAATTAAAAGAATTGAAAGATAAAACCATCTAAGATTTAAGAAACTTATTGTTATGAAGCAAGAAGTAATTTTCGAAAATCATTCACTAATTTTAGAATCAATAATTTTCTGAAAAAGTTTTATCAGACTTAAAGAAAAAATTCAAAAACTCATTTTGACCTGCACTTTCTATTTCGAGATTTTCTCTTACGATCTCAAATTTTACTGGTTCAGTCATAGAAGATGTCCCGGGCAAATCATTAACAGTTCTGAGATTACTTGAGTCGTGAAGTAGAGGACTACTTTTTTTTAGTGATCGGCTAGAAAGTAAAATTTCCTTTTGAGCTGGATCCAGCAATTTCAGTGCATCATGACGAGCTATATCAAATAAGTTGTCAAGTGAGTGGACAAAATTTTCTGCAATATTTATTTATTTCTTCGATTGCGTTCGTGATTTATTTTTTTGGACTTTCAGCCATTTATCATATAAGCTTCCTATTTTCTCAATACAATGTTGTGGTCGAGCAATCGGTATTGAAAATTTACTCCAAATTTCACTTATTTCACAACTAACCTCTTTGGAACTTGTTTTGATTGTATATTTCTTCGTACGGATTTTATTAAACAGCAAACTGAGAACATCACGATTTTTTGGTAATATTGAGCAATTGAGCTTATCTAACTCGAATCCAACCAAGTACATATACTTTTTTTTATTATCTAATCAAATCTATCTAGTCGTATCTATCTGTGAAAATTACATAAAAATTTTTTTAAATGTTTCGAACTCCAAAAAGTAGTAATCGGTATGAAATTACTAATTTAAATAATTTTTACTGTCATAAAATTTCAAAAAATACAATGATAAACAAATTTTTCAACTTGGAATTCATCATAAACTAGTTATTATTGAAAAAAATAGATTTTTTCGTTAATTTTAAGTTTTAAGTAGCTTTAACAGCTAAACTATAAGAGCTACAAAAAAATATCTTTTAACAAAATTGTAGGGCATAAACCCCCCTACAAATTAGTCATTTACATATTTTTTTTATCTTCAATAGTTTAGCAAATAAAAGCGATTTACTACTATTTTCCTGAAAATTCAGCTTAAATGACATTTTACGTCGAACCCGTTGGAGTTACAAACTCGACGCAATGGACTTTTTTGTAGAATATTATACCTACAACAAGAATCCATGAGTCAAAATTCCCAAAAAAATTTTTTTCTGGGTGAGCAAAAGGAAAAACTTATAAAAAATCATTTTTCAATGTTATTTTAATGGATAAAATTCAAAATTCTCTAGCAGTGGGTTAAAATTTGAATTAACGGCTCGCAATATGCTCAAAAATTTTGTTTTTCAATACATTACAAGATTTTCAACCGGGATTTGAAAAAAAAAAATGTTGCTCAAAAATGAAGCACCCTAATATA
>CAJNRD030001119.1:16803342-16817059 GCA_905319865.3 Cotesia congregata | reverse complement strand
ACCGGTCAAAATCGGTTGATTCGTTCGTGAGATATCGAAAACGAAAAATTTCAAAAAAAATATTTTTTCAAAAAATCTTTTAAACGGCTCCGCCGATCAATTTCAAAAACTAATCAGCTCCTGAGCTTGAAAAACTCCGTCGATTGCTATCAGTCTTATCAAAATCGGTTGATTCTTTCGAGAGTTATCGAAAACGAAAAATTTCCAAAAAAGTGTTTTTTTCACATAACTTCGAAATTTCATTTCAGATCGTTTTTAACGACATGAAATAATTATTAGAGCTCAAAAAATCACGTCGATTACCTCAAAGAACGTAGAAATTGGTTGATTGGTTCGTGAGTTATCGTTGCCGAAAAAATTCGGAAAAAGTGAATTTTTCGAAGTTCTCCAAGATTTTCAGTTCGATCAGTTTTTGTTCAAAAGTATATCATAGATTCTAAAAAACTGCGTAAATTTTAGCCAACCACATGATGATCGATTTATTCATTTAGAAATTCTATCGGACTTTTGATCTCGAAGAGCTCAAAAGCATACAAAAGCTACTTCTTTGAGCTCGGAGAGCTCAAGATAATACACAAATTGTTTTTTTGAGCTCGAACAGTTCAGAAACGTTGTAAGTGCAATTTCAAGCGTTTAGGTATGGAATTGGCGGGAAGTTGCAGGGATGGCCTTTAGGGTCAACCGTTTTCCAGATTTTTTTTTGTTTTGTTTGCTATAGTTTAGGGATGATTTTAAACTAATTTTCTTGGAAAACCCGAAAGTTCAGCTAAAAAAATAAAAAATTGTTAATTTTGTATCGGAATCGCCATTGTTACGCTTGAGCCTCAACCATAAGGTTGCAAAAGTATATCAAAATTCTTCAATATGTAGGAAAATACGTACAAGTATACTGCAGAGTTATACTACTTACCCATTTTCAGTTTGTAGGACATCACCACAAATCTCAAGAAGAAACTCAAAAAGAATGTTTGTCATTACTAGGGCCAGGACTTTCGCAGTTGTTTAAATGAG
Organism: Cotesia congregata; assembly: GCA_905319865.3. Classification (NCBI taxonomy): domain Eukaryota; kingdom Metazoa; phylum Arthropoda; class Insecta; order Hymenoptera; family Braconidae; genus Cotesia; species Cotesia congregata. The sequence continues at coordinate 16,816,048 of CAJNRD030001119.1, read as the reverse complement.
CATTCATATGTTTAACCTAAAATTGGACTAAAGAAAAAACGCCAACTTTCTGGCCCTCGTCATTACTTTTGTTTTTTTCGTGTTTATTTTCATATTGTTAATATTTATCTATAAATATAAACATAAATAGATGTGCGTTAGCCTCGCTAAAACTCAAAAACGACTGGACCGATTTCAAAAATTTTCTTTTTGTTATGTTTGCTATAGTTCAGGCATGTTTTCAAAAGAATAAAATTTTTGGATAACCCATAAGTTCAGCTAAGGAAATCAACAGATCTAAAATTGTTAATTGTCTATCTTCTGTATATATGGACAAAAAAAAATTTAATGAATTCAGAGTTGATTTTTTGGGATCTTGATTTTCAGGCAATAATAAGAAGCAAGTTTTATCTAACACCTTGACAAAATTCTTACTGTACTTCATACAACCAGTATTTATTTTTATCGAAGTAGATTAGAGTTTGAAGATTCATAATCGCTCATTGAAAGGTGTACTAAAATATATTGTAGGTAATACGAAGTTCTGTTACGGCCTCATGTAACTCGGACAGCTTTTTTTTCTATCAATAACCTTCTGACATCTCTCCCTCTTTGTACTTACTTACCCTACTTCCGGACCTTAACCTATATCGTACTATTTAACCCACTCGAGGTCCATTCGACACACCTTTTCGAGGGTTAATAACCACATGCTGATAAAGGGAACCATCTCTTCAGTACGGATACCCATAAACGTCAAATATACAGCGCGTCGAAGTGACGATTCTGAGAATTCGGGCTATTAAATTTTATTTAAAGAACGGGACGATATAGGAATAATGTACCATGTCTATCATCATACCATCAATGGTAAGATGTCAGCATACAGGGAACAGTTCTGAGAATTCGGGCTATTAAATTTTCATTAAAAGGACGGTATGTTATAGGAATAATGTACCATTCTTACCACGACACCAGTGGCAAGAATTATGCATACAAGTAGTAAAAATAATGTATCACGTTTATAAAAAAAAAACTATAGCATAGAGACGACCAATGTGATTTTAACATGCGGAGATTTCGAGGAAATTACGCCCATACACTAAATTATGCGAATAATAATTCGCTATAAAAACCCTAGTTCAGGCAATTAGAGCAGCAGTAGAAATTTCAACGTCGTGAAAGTTAGTTCGGTAAAAACAAATTTTTTAATTATTCTTGCTGCTCGGAAATAAGAAATTTTCAAACCGTTCTCCATTTTAGTTTATATTTGTACCTAACTACTTAAAAAGAAATAAAATTTTTTTTCTAACGAAGGATACACGGGTTAAAATCCGGCATTTTAACATCTCACGGGAACAACGAAGCTCTTGCCGCTCTTGCCATTTGTATTCAGATTTTTATGGTCTATTTCTATCTTCGTCATAAACATAAGGAGTAAGATCTCCGATATTTGTACCACGTTTTAACTTATCCTTTCTACAAGCTCACTCACACACACACTTATTTCAACTAAAACCTAACTTATACCTTATAACCATTAAGGAAATTTATAACAACCAGGGTGGTTGTTTTTCTTCACGTTACATCTACTACAGCTACCAGGTATATTTCTTTTTATATATATATATATATATATATATATATATATCTTTTAAGTGTTCTTGCCACATCTGCTGTCGCTCACTCGTGCCTGACCTATCCCAAGCAGTGACCTAGTTTTAAATTCTTACAGTGTGTAGCTTCGTGTAACCCTGACATACGGTTACCCATAGGTGCGGTTCCCGCCTCCCGAGACATATAATCTTAAGTGATTAGTCTCAAATTTAAGGGACTGTTACAATTGTTACGCCATTGACATCCGGACGTAACAGTTCACCGGGTCAGCAAGTATATTATAGAAATAATATGTCAGGAATAAGTGACTAAAGTTGCATTCTCGTTAAGCGTCTCAGATAGCTCATCTAGTAGAGAGCTTGTCTCGTAACTAATCTACCCGGGTTCGACTCCCTGGTCGAACTATAAAATATTGTTTTTTTTTGTTATGTCCGTAGTAAAAAATTTTTACTGTGCTTCATTATTTTTTACCGATAAACTATCTACCGACGTAAAAAAGAGAAAAATTCTGATAATCTGCCATATCTATCAGTGTTTTGTCCAACTTTACTAAAAGTTCATATTAAGACTTGTACTACAAGATATTGACAAAAGTTAAAGTAAATTTCCGGTACTAGATTGTGCATAAGTTGGATTGCATTTTAAAGTTAACTATTACGATTGGATAGCTATCAAGGTTATTTTCGTTTTTTCTTTCTAAATAAAATAAAATTTTATTACAATTCCTTCACTAATCAATCGAAAGGAACTTCGTTCCATCCGGGTGTCCCTTGACACCTCTCAAGTTTTAAATAATCGTCATTAGCTCTAAAAGTAAAGTCAATGCTTGTAAAATTTTCCTTTCCCCAGGAAAACAAATCTTGTGGTTTCAGTATATGCTCTTTATTGTTTATTTTATGAAGCTCTAGCAGCATATCGTTTTAATGAACCTGCAAGACCATTGCATGGTTCTTTTTCCATGGGCAGTTGCAAAAAAAATGCCACTAAGCGTTGATCTCGAAGTCAGCATAATGATAACATAAGTTTGTAAATGCTTTCTTGTTTTTGAATTGTTGTGGAGCTCTATCGGAGAAGTAAAAAATCGTATTGATAACAGCAAACTTCTTTTTAAGAAAGTCAATTAATTGCTCTTAAAATAAATGAATTAAAACTGTGTCGTACTTAAGACAATCTGAAATACCAACAAAGCTTAAATGCTTAATAGTATCATTTTCATTATATTAAATCACCATTGGAAATATAGTAGCTTGATCATTATTCCAATGGAAGCATTGAGCTCCTTCCTGCACAACGAATGCATAATTTTCCGCAAAGTCAAAGACTATACGGCGGATTCTCCGCTCTTTAAATATAGTTTCGTATCAGAAAAAAATCGACTTTGTGTTTTCGCAATAAAATCATGTTTCAAAAGCTTATCAAGTTGCGTCACTAAAGTCTCGATGAAGTCTTCGGAATCTGAAGTAACATTCACAATAGTACAACGGTCTGTTGATGTCCACATTCTATATTGGATTTCATTATCATCAGAATCATTAAACGACACACAAAAATAATCAACGATTTCTTCATTATTTGGATAACTATTGCACATTCTGGAAAAGCACGATTCTTTTGGATTGTTACAAACTAATTTATTTAATAAATTGGCTGAGATTCTACAACCCAATCCTCGTTTTTCGCAAATTTAGCAAAATTACATCCTAAATGGAATAAATGTAATAAGATTAATTAACTAGTTATAGTACAATTATAAAGTATGTCAAATACACAAGTACCTTCTAACATCAATTTTACATTTTGATGAATAGTACAAATACATACGACATGTGTACCACTACTTCCAGCAAGAATGCAATGAGTTGGCCTCAAGCTAGCGAATTTAGAAAATCCGATTGCCACTGAATTATATTGCGCTTTGAAGCTTTGGTACAATTCTTTTAAATTACAAAGAATTAACTTTTTTGTAGCCTAGTTCGATTTCCATCACAATCCTTCACAGATTTAAAATCTTTCATGCCCGCTAATTGTTTTGAGTTTTCTTCGCTTTCATAAAAATCAATGACAAGTTTTTTTACATCTAACTTAAGCGGCTGATTGCCTGGAGCTTTTGTAAGATTCGAAGTATTAGTAGTCATTTCACCAGAGTCTAAATCAACATTTTAAGAATCACTGATATCGTTTTTAAGATTCAGTACCATTTTTCGAGAACAGTTAAATTCAGACGCTATACGACTGACTTCCCAACTGTCGGGTAAAATTGGAAGCAGGTTTTTTTTTATTGATCTGTATCGATCGTATTAATATGAAAAAATGAAGATATTTTAAAATGATCGATTGTTAAAAAAATTTATTTGTCACTTTCAGCGTTATATAATTTCTTCACTTTAGCTATCATGGAACAATGATCTTGATTAATCTTTCTGTAGGTAGATTCAGGTACTATTCCAAATTGTGATTGGAACTTATTCTCTAGGGCAACATAGCTCTCATCAAGTTTTTTTACTCTATAATTTTTTTCAGATTATAACCTTAAATTAAACGCATAGAAAAATAATTAAGTAAGTTTTCACTCAGTAAATGAAAAACTTGATCAATAGAAAAAATTTTACTTGTCTTTTTCAATAAGAAGAATTTTCAAAAATCGCTCTAAAGAATGATCATTGTAATCACATAGATTGTCGCTAAAATTACTGACAGTTCGAGATAAACTGCTTCCTTGAGTACTAATTTCAGCTGATATACCCAGACTTCTAACACTAATTTGACTTGAAATAATTTCCTCTTCCTCTGATGCCGGCGGAATATATTCTTTGATACGAAATCGAGTACACAAAGATAACATTGAAGTGTCATCTAAGTCAGGTAATTTCCAACGATCTTCGTCGGGAAATTTTCTTAAATCTTTAACTCCTTTTTTATCTAAAAGTTTCGTTTAATTAGATGTCAAAAGTCAATATTAAACACAAGGCCATTAATTTAATTGGTTCTACGTAGAGGTTATACATAAGAAGTCAAGTGCACTGTATTAGTTACTTATGTGACTCATTGAATGCATTACAACAATTTACTGACCGTATACGTTTACTCATGGCGATGAAATATCAAAGTAACGCAATAATTATTACTTAAAAACTTGAGCAATTATATTGTTGTTAAGAAAAAATGATCCGAAAAAAAATCGCTCACTAAAGAATCACAAAATGAAAGTAAATAGAGGGAGTTGTGAGCGCCATTTGCATGATAAGTGACGAAGTATAGACTCATCTTTTCAGCAGGTGGTTCAAAATTTCTGAGTACTATAATTTTAATAATAAAGAGAAAATTATATTACTATTCTGAATTATATTACTGCATAGTGAATCTATCATTTAATTCAATTGTGACGAAACAAAAAATATGCACATCGGTAAAACGCTATATTTCGTGTAAAAAACTCTCAGCTTTCAGAAAAAAAATTCAAATTTGAAGAATTTTGGGCTGCACACCGAAAAAAATTAATTTTACCACTTTAATTCGATTTTTAAGGGTCTTCTGATGAGTTTATGAAAAAATGAATATTTTCATTCGAAAGCTGAAAATTTTTTCGACAAAATATTATATTTGTCGATTTTGTTAAAAAATTATTTTTCATATCAGAAAAATTGACGAAAAAGTTGAAAGAAAATTTTTTCCAAAATTTCAAAAAATCATAACTTCATGACTGCTGCGTATTAAGAGCTAAAATTCTCAGGGAATTTTCGTCTTATGATAGAGAACACCTCCATAAATTTTAAACATAATCCGCGAAGGTCGTCCCGTAATAATGTTCTTATTTGGTGGAATGACCCATAAACAAATCAATTTTCCCAAAACTATAAAAGACATGTATTGATTTCTTGTTTTAGATGCCTGGAAACATTGAGCTTCTTCAAAACATCGAACATAGTAAGAAATATTATAGCGAGCACACAGTATGCAGATAAATATTTGGCTAATGAAGTTTACAAGTAATTCTGTTCAAATTAATTTGATAAGACTCTGAACTGCTGTATTTTAAACGATTTACATTCATATTTAGAGTTTTAGATGAGTCATTTCGAACAGAAATAGCAGAGATTGAAACAGTTCTTTGACAATGACTAAGTCAGGATGATGGTAAGAATTTTTTTGAACTATCTCGTTGGTCTAAATAACTTTTTACCTAATATCTACATTAACTTATTTATGGTGCACCAGAGTCATACAGACGTCTTTGATATTTACTGTTAGCGGATGTTTTTTCACTTCATTGATAGTCAATGAATTCACAAATAATTGATGGTTATCATTCATTTCAGCATAAACTGATTCTGTATGAGTACGAAATATTTTAATCAATGAACTGTTATATGGCTGGTCTTGACTATTAACAGAATTGTAAAATAAATACTAAATTAAAGTAGTTATAATAAACTGTGGAACTATATCAAAATTTTTTTATATCATTGGTGTTTTTTAAGATAATTATTTGCTTCCTGTCAAAAGTACACCCAAAATATAACTTATTGAAATAAGCTCTCAACTTTATAACTGGAATTGCGTTTACTATTAACTGTTTAGCTAAATACTTTAATAGCTATAAATCCTCTATATTAAAAGAGATGAATTCGAAACAGATGTGAAGTTAACTGAGTATCGAATTATCGAAAAAATATGGTCCCCAATTCCTTATTGGTGGAAGTTGTAATTTCGTGGATTAAATGATTAGCTGTGATTGGCTGACATAATTTAATATAGTTTAGTATATATAGTCTGAAGATGGGTTACTATAAGCATAATACTGATGTTAGTATGTTAGTATTTATATTTATAGTATAATAGTATAGTATAGTATAATAGTATAGTATAGTATAATAGTATATAGTATATTAGTATATAGTATATTAATCCATCTTGGATGATTACGATGCTTCCTCGTGGATGAAGGAGTGAGACTATTGACACGCGAGATTCTTTTTAGTTCGTTAAATGGTTTAAGAGTCGTTCTCAGATATTGCAGTTTTTTCATTTCAGTTATATTATATTAAATTAAATTAAATAAGTACACATCTCGTTGAAAATGCTTTTCTGGATAATAGATAATTCAATTAAATATTTCCCAGTAGAGCCTTTTTCGTAATCGTCATTAAAAAAAGTTCACTAAAAAAAGTTTTTTATTTTTTAATTTAATTTAATTTCCTTTCCAAATTTAATAATTTAATTATTTTTAATATATTAATATTAAATATTCATAGCTTTATCATGACGTTAACTGCTCAATCATTTTTTAAATCTCAAGCAAGACTTCAACTTAAAATTAGTGCCACCAATGCTGACATAAGAAATTAGCCCACATTTTCTTACTTAAGGACGTCCCGCCATTTCTACACTCCATGACTTAATTATATCTAGAGCAAAGAGAGAGCTTTCTCTCTATCTTGAGTCTTGAGTATGTAGTAAATGATGACTACGTTGCTCAAAATATATTTTCCGCGCTACTTTATAAAATGATTATGTTTATATATTTACGTGATATTATGCAATAAAAATTATTCACTATTGTTTTTATCTTACATAAATGATATCGTATCTCTAAGTACAAGTTACTAATAATATTCATTAAATCTTAAATAAAAACGAATCCAAATATAGGAGTAATTTTGAATATAGTTGTACATGGCATTTTAAGCCTCAAGCTTTCTGTCGACGAGGAAAAACGCTTCATTCGCCGGTACCAGTTGTAGAAGGAGCACGTGTTTTTTTGGCGTGATTTAGTAGCGTGTATGCAGTCGTTAATAAAATTTACACTCAGATAGTTGTAATTCCAATTGTTATACAAAATGATGACCTCAGATGAAGACATTGACAAGTTTGTCAACGGTAGCAATTTTACGTAAGTATTAAAATTATTGTAAATAATAAAGTATGGATTTTAAATAATTAAATAAACAAAAAAGACAGTAGAATGACGCCATGCAATTCTATTTGATTAAATTTTATGTTTGTAGACTTGAGTTTTTTTCAAATACAAGTTCAAATGTATATAAATGTATCCTAAAAATTTTAAGGGGATTATCGGTTAATTTAATTAAATAATTATACTTCGAAGGTGATCAATTTAATATTGGTCTCACAGGGTAATTTCGATATATTGTTACACTGTATACTTGTGTCATAAATCTACTCTTTAGAATTAAAAAAAAAAAAAAACATTTTAATAACGGTAAATACATTATTAACGACGATTTCAATAGAAAAATATTTATGCTTGTCCAAATAATTAATTAAATTAAAGTATTTTAATGGAAAGAAAAACAAATTCTGCCATTTGCTAATGTTGAGTGTATATCTATAAATTAAGACAAGTCATATAGTAACTGCCTTCTCTTTACCGCGTAACAGTCGATGTCTATCCCCACCCTGGACTTTGCTTGTGCTTCGTTACTTCCTTTGTTTCTTTTTATAAGTTTAAGTTTATTATATATTATATATAATAAAAATTAAATTAGCCGACATTTAAAAATTTTTTAATTCTTTTTCTTTATTCAAAAAGTGACGACAGAAAAAAAAAAAGTAAATTTCATTTGTCAACAATTGTAAAAACTGTAAGTGCAATTTAAAAAAAAAATATTTTTCTATTCTAATTTAATTATTAAAAAAAAATAAAAAAATTAAAATCGTCGGCTAATTTTAGTATTATTAAGTTTTTATTAAGCTTTATTACTATTATTAATATTATTATTATTATTATTATTATTATTATTATTATTGTGATATAATTTTCAGAAGAATCACCGGCATGATTGAAAGTACCGAGGGTATGAAAACCTACGGTAAAACACGGCTTTTCCGTTTAATCTACAGATTCGGTAGAATCTGGCGCCAAGTTCCGTTCAAAAATCCCGTTGCAAACGGAGCGCCAGACTACCGAATGTATTTACAGTAAGCAGAACAGTTTTTTGAGGTTGTATAATTTTATTTAATTATACCGTACTTTTTTTCACTAATTTGTATATTATAACAGAGGGTCATAATTAATTTTACCGTATTAATTCATTTATATTCACTTATTACAATTTATTTACTTGAAATTATTAAATTTTATCAGCACATACTATAGCGCGCTCACATTTTTCGATCCTGACTTTTTTTCGATGGGTAAAAGTCAGCGCCACAGACTAGATAAAATAAAAATGTGTAGTATTCCTCCTATAGATACGCAACTACAGTTAAAAAAAGTATTCACAGCTTCCATTTACGGCCGCCAGGGTGCACTGTAATTATATCTACATAAACTGTAGTTTCAAGGGGATAGTTTGTGCCGCAGACTAGATATCTAGGGGCGAACCACGAGTTAACTATGTGATACTTTGGATTGCGTCCAGCAGGTGACACTACTTGTCGCGAAGCGCGAATTCAAACATTTTTTCCGGGTTAATACTGTAATTCTAGTTCTACACGCCTTATAGAAATAGTAGAGAAAAAATTAAACTATTATTGTTAAGAAAAAATAAAATTATTGTAAGAAACCAAAAAAAAATTGATACAACCTATAAAAAACCAAGTGTGTATTTACCGTAAGCAGAACGGTATTTTGAGGCTGTAAATTTTTTTTCCAATTTATTTGGATTTCTTATTTATATGATGTTTTATATAATGGTAACAGTACCCTGATAGCTACAGTTTCAGACCAACCAAGTTGGTGTCAGATAGTTGCCACCAACTTACCGACAACTTGCGGTCAACTTCCGAATTTGAAACTGTTGGCGTCAAGTTGGCTACAAGTTTCTGAGAAAAACAAGACCAATCTACTGCCGCAATATGTCGCCAAATTTCTCGAGAAACTTGTCGTCAACTTGGTGCGAAAGAGTTTCGAAAACAATTTTTGCCGACAACTTGGCGACAACTTGGTGAACAACCGAGTTCATTTCCAAGACTTGCCGCCAACTTGGTGACAAGTTGCGGCAGCAAATCGACGGAAAGTTGCGACCGGTTTGGCTATCAGGGGATGAACAATGTTACATATAACTGACTGTTCAACAGTCACTGTTGTGATCGACTGCGGTTTTGTAGTCAAAAGATCACATTCTGACAGATGGTTATAATGCAACAAACTGCTGCCATCTAACAGAGTAAATTTTAACTCAATATTACAAAGGCTTATTCTGTTCACTTCTGTTGAATTGGAGTGAATAAGGATTTAAATAAATCAATAATATAAGAGTGTAAATGATTTTTTTTACACTAACATTTGTATCTTCTTAAATTACTATGAATATTTTTCATTAATTTTTCTATTATTGGTAAATTTTTATCGATAAAAAATGTGTTAAAATTTATGTAGTTAAAATATTAGTAAAAAAATTACAATTTTTAAAACTAGTTGACCAGAAAAAAAAAATTTGTAAATCTAAATGTGCATGAATTAAAAACTCGTGTCATACCTAAATCAAAGTAAAGTTTAAGTATACAATAAGTTTTCACTAATAACCTTAATGCAATTTTTTATTTTTTTATAATTTCATATCAAGCGTTGATAGAAAAAAAATAATTATCTGATTACGTTGGTCCACGACATTTCATCCACGGACGATTGATCCACCCAAAAATTCAACCGCACGACAAATGATCCATGATTAATTTTTGGACAATGTTACCGTGTTGTGCCCTTATATCATGGATTTTGTGTGTGTTTATTCGATACTCGGGACAATTGTCATGAGGATAAATTGTCGGGTAGATTACTAATCATGCGGATCAATTGTCTGTGGATCAGCGGTTGTGTCACAGGAAATTTTTGTGAGAATCCTGTGTAAATTTGTTGAGAAAAGTCTTAGAAATTGTGATAAAAATATGAACAACCACTTATTTGATGCGGAATTAAATTCTGAAAATAATGTTTTTTAATTTTTTTGATAAAAATTTCAATTTATTATTAACAAAAAAAATAAACAAAATAAAAAATCTCAGTTTTCCGTGAATAACTCAATAACTATAGGTGATATCAAAAATCGGAGAAAAGATTCTAAAAGAGGAGAAAATTTCTGAAAAAAAGTCTCGACTCCCGAAACTCTAGCTTCAAAAACAATCATTTTTATTTAATGTTAAAAATAGGGTTCCGCGCGACTGCTGTTGTATTTTAGCATCGGCGCGGCCGGGTGAAAAAAAGTTTTTGAATATGAGGGTGAATTCCATTTTTTAACAATAACCATAAAAAAATTTCATAAAAAAATTAACTTTCTTAACTTCGACTCTCATGCAATTAGACATTTATGGCCTGACATTGTTTAAACACTACAAAAATAGAATAACAAACATCAATTACCCAGCCATTACACAATAATTGTTATGAGTATGAGCTGGATATTTCCCGTCAGGCTAGTTAGAGGTGAAATCGAACGTATGCTACACGCAAATATTAAAAACGCTATGTACTATATATACATTAATTACTATAAAACTACTTTTGCTCAGTTGGTGCAGCAATGCATTCATAAGCAATTTCTTACGCATTTTTATTATTTTTTTACTTACCGACTGTTTTTATGAATCATTTGGTATTTCGACTTTCTTTTTGCTGAAGGACTAAATGTTTCCTTTTCCTGAACGGGTACAAACTTATAGTGCAATTGATCAAATTAATAGCTATAACACATAAATTTTGTAATAGTTCATATTTAACAAGTAGCGTACTTTATTATACATAAAAATTTGCAATAAATTTATTAAAGAAAATGATAACCCAAAAATTAATAGTACAAAATAAATTTTTTTTTTTTTTTAATTGACATTATTATTAATTAAGTAACAAATAGAGTGAAACTTTTATAAAAAAATCCGAGAGCACATTAATTAAATGAAAATTTAATAACTCCTTTCCTTAATTTTTTTTCTCATTGAGGTAATGTCTAACGCAATTGAATCGGGTGGACGGAATTTAATTACAAAAGCGTGAAATAACTCTCCATAGCGTTTTATAATTATGTCAGTCCCATCCTGCCTTTTTTGTGCTCCAAAATATTTCCGACAGTGATTTGGAAATATGAGTGGTATAAGTATTGTTTTAAAAAATTAATTATAGTCTCACATGAAGAAAATTTTTTATCAAAAATGTATGTTGAATTATAAAGTATGAAAGAATAAATCAATTATACTCAAGCGTATATAAAATATATACATAAAAATGTTCTTTTCAATATTTATTTTTCGCTCGATTTTCGTATATATTTTAAATATAATTACAAATATAACAATAAAAGGCCATTTGACAGCCTAAATGAAAGTAGAAATCATAATGAATTAAAAAAAAAAATTAGGAAAACGGTTGGCCCTAAAAACCATCCCTACAACTTCCCACTAATTCCATCTTAAGCGATCAAAATTGTACTTATTACGTTTTTGAGCTCTATGAGCTCAAAAATATCAATATCGTGTCATTTTGAGATCTCCAAGGTCGAAAATTTGATATGATAGGGGCTTAATAAAACACTATTTTTTGAAAATCAAATCGCAATAACTTTTGAATAAACCGATTTCCACGCGGTTGGCAGTATTCGATGTAGTTTTTTAGGTCTCATTAAAAATCTTTAAGTTTACATGATCGAACAAGAAATTTCGAAGTTATTCCAAAAAAAAACTTTTTTCGGTTTTCTTTCGACAATGATAACTCACGAACGAATCAACTGATTTCGACCGGGCTGGCGGCGATCGACGTGTTTTTTGATGTTAAGAGCTGATTAGTTTTTTTGAATTGATCGGTAGAGCCGATTAAAAGTAATTAAAAAAAAATTAGGAAAACGGTTGACCCTGAAGGCCATCCCTACAACTTCCCGCTACTTTCGTAATTAAGCGCTCAAAATTACATTTATTGCGTTTTTGAGCTCTTCGAGCTTAAAAATATAATTTTCGTGTAGTTTTGAGCTCTCTGAGTTCAAAAGTCTGATAGAAGTTTAATAAAACACTATTTTTTGAATTTTTAAACCGCAATAACTTTTGAATGAATTACGTACCGATTTTCACGCGGTTGGCGGCATTCGACGTAGTTTTTCAAATTAGTAGTTCGGCCTCCTCTACGCTTGTGTGTGTGTGTGTTTTTTTTTTTTTTTTTTTTCCC
>CAJNRD030001119.1:16765295-16788734 GCA_905319865.3 Cotesia congregata | reverse complement strand
AAAAAATAGTGTTTTATCAAACTTCTATCAAACTTTTGAGCTCGAAGAGCTCAAAAGCGTACAAAAGCTATTTTTTCGAGCTCGGAGAGCTAAAAATAATAAACAAATTGTATTTATGAGCTCGAAGAGCTCTAAAAGTTCATAAATGCAATTTCAAGCGTTTAGGTATAGAATTGGCGGGAAGTTGCAGGGATGGCCTTCAGGGTCAACCGTTTTCCTAATTTTTTTTTTTCGTTACTAATATTTTATTTTATTATTCTGAAAAGTTTGGAAAATGTTTTAAATGAAAATATTACAAATATATAACTCTTATAAATATTATAGTCATGTTAAACATTTGTCTAATTAAAACATTACATATTATTATTATTATTATTATTATTATTATTATTATTATTATTATTATTATTATTATTATTATTATTATTATTATTTGGCTAAATAAGGTCAGTTTTTTGTCTTATTTTCTCATATGTAATTTTATCGAAATATTCTTATATTTATTAATTACTAATTAATTACTTATTAATAAGTATAAAAATAAAGTTTAAAATACTAAGAATTGCTGTTCTTATCTGACATTACATAATAACATTTAAGTTAATATAAATAATTAATATCCTGCATTGATGGCGATTATTTCTTCCCCCCAATCAATATCGTCAGCAGTCTTATGTACACTATTACAACAATTGCATGTTTTACTTAAAAGAAACAATACTCTTTTGCGTTCGAATATCCATCCACAAACTACGAACAGTGGTAGAAGAATATTTACTATTATATGACAGCAGTAAAACAATCATTAAGTTTTTTTTTTGATGCATTTTGTTGTGTCCAAATATCCGCTTGGACGTCCACGTACTTTAACTCTTGAGGGAGTTCTTATTTTATTTAAATATTTATCACTTCCGGTTGGTTCAATAGATAAATTTTGAAAACTAGTTTCTATATCTTCTTTGTCTGAATGGACGTCTACAACTTTTACTTTATGATGGTTGGATATTTTTTCGATTAAAACATCGACTAATTTTAAATTCCAACAATATTCTGAACCACATAAAATGCTTATAATATTTGTCAGTTTAGAAAATTTGGCGGATACTTCTTTCCTTTTTTGACTTACAGTTTGAGTTCTTTTCCGTTTTTTAATTTTTACAGAAAGTGATGATGACTTGTTAGTAGTATTTTTAGGTGACAGAGATGATGAATTAACTGGACCGAGCAACTTGTTCTTACTCCAACGCTCGTTAACTAAACATTTATCAAACAAAACTAGTTGAAAATAATTTCTAACTGCAAAAATGTGTCGGCACGGCAACTGATACGAAATGTATGTTAAACATTGACACTTGGTAATAGATGCTTCGAAGTTATCAACGTGACATGTCTTTTCGTCAATTTGATCAGCGTTGGAGCAAACAATTCTTTTACTAAGCTTCATTTCTTTTAAGACTTTAATACTTGCAAATTCGGTCAAGGTTTCCATGTACTTTTTCTCGGAATCATCGGCATCAAATTGCAAATTTTTTTTTTTTAAAAACTGAGCAGCAGTTCTAAGAAGACTCCCGGTCTTGTGACTACCATACCACAGAAAAAAGTCTTTTATCATTATCAATAGCGGTGAATTCTTTTTAATAACTTGTTTCATCTTACCATTTAATGATTCGAGTCGGTTATTGCTAGTGTTTCCAAGGCTATTTTGCAGTACACTGTACATAGACCACTCCTCGCGAATGTTGTGCCAGTTAATATTAAAATATGTCATAAATTCAGGAGTTGCCGTTAAATTTAATTCTAAATATAAGTCATCATATTCGTCCTTCGATGAAGAAAAAACCAATTTTTTTAAAATATCCATAACTGCTATCTTGTCTTCATTATTTAATTTCATTTCCGGATTTTTGACAACTCTTTCAAAAATTTTTATACTATGGAAGCTACATATGTACGTTGGAACCATTGGGAAGACAGTTTTCAAGACATCACGTTCCAGCAGATCTTTATCTGTCATAAAGGATTTAATTTTTTTACACGCTTCTTCATTAGTTGATTTGAACGCGTTCAGCATCCATTCAAGGACATCTCGTTCCTCTGTTGATAATAAAGCTGCTCCAGCAATTTGCCCCCGACCGTTTCCATCTTCGACAAGGAAAACCATGAAGGTCATGTCGTTATTAGTAAGTTTGTAAGTGCCGTCGAGGAACACTATTTCCGGCCATTTGCTGAGATCGGATCTCATGTCTTGAGTTGAAAAAAATATACCCTTACAGGTAGATGTTTCAGCATCGTTGTAAACATTAACATCGGCTTCTGCAAATTCAAGATTTTTGTATAAATACATATATATATATATATATATATATATATATACATTTTAGAATTAAATACGCGAAAAGAATTATGTCCATCCCTTTCGCATGCGGAGGATGATGTCTTGCTTACTTATTATAGAATTTTTATTTGATTTTTGCAATTAAACTTACGGTACGTTTCCCTAAGAAGTTGGACTACTGATTGCAAATCGTTATTATTTTCTGAATTGGTAATTTTACTCTTCATATTATGCAACTTTTTTAATGGAACAATTTTTTGATACTGATTTTTAATCATATCTTGTACTCTTTTTTTGTCAGCACTTAATTTTAACGAGTTTTTTATCATCGTTTCTTGATCTGGCGTCAATTTATTATTCTCCGGAATACATTCATAGAATCGCTAGAAAAATAATTGAAAATTTTATCTCAGGAAGAAGGATTTTAATATCGATATTATTGTCGTCATTGATTCGTTCTGATAGGAAATTTTATGGTTGAATCGAGTAATGAAAATGTAGTAATCTTTAAATAAGAAATTTATGTAAATATTAATTATTTGATAAAATTTGGATTTTACTCACCCAAAAATAAACAATTAATAATAAAAAAAATTAACAAAATAATGAAACAGAAAATAATGAAATTATGAAACAGAAAGCAGACAAATAAATATTATATAACAATATGATTGTTTATTTTTAGTAAAATTAACTTCAAAGTTTGTCCAAATTAATGATTTCCTACATTATTTATGTATTAATTCCTTTATTCAAAGATATCGAATAAAGTACCCAGTAGTTGAACAGGTTTCAAAGTAAAACTTATTTGATTTTACTTTTTGAATTGATTAAATCGCAAAATAACTAAGATAATTGATTATTTATATTTGAACGTTTTTAAAACAGACTACGAAAGGAGTAGTAGTTGAACACTCGTTTCGTTTACGATTTAGTACCTTTTTCATGAAAAAAATAACATCTATCGGCTATTATTGACATGTAAACTTTTAAGTTCATAAAAATGTGATTGTTTTGATTTAAAATTGAAAAAACTTACAAAAATCAATTACTGTATCATTTAATAATTATAATATACTCATATTAATCATAATAAATTCACGGATTTTGAATTATAACATTTCGAAATGTCTGTTCAAGTACTGGTCCTATTTTTGTAAGTGTTCAAGTACCGGGTACTTTACCTTACACTGAAAAAAAAAATCGTGACTGGAGTGTAAATTTTCTTGACTCAAGAAAGTATTAAGGAAGGTTGAAAATCTCTTCAATGAAGTTAAAATTTCTTGAGCCAGAAAAATTTCTTCTTGCTCCAAAATAACTATTGTTTTCCTTAAAATTTTCTTGGTGAAAGAAATTTGTTTTTTTCTGTGTACGACTTAATAGCAACGATATATAATATACATAAATATATAAATATATATATTGAACATAAATGTAAAACTTTATAATCTTTTAAAATTAGTAAAAGATTTATTTGTTTCAATTTGATTTTTCTCAAATTTTTTTTCCTTTAAAATTAACTCGTCAATGATTAAAAAAATCTTTGTACAAAAATTTACTATAGAATAATTTTTTTTTTAATATATTCTCTTTGTTATTTAAATAATATTTATTACAGCTAATTGGTGAAAGCAGAAAAATAAATGAATATTTTTTTATCTTTATTAGAAATTATATACCTTCTTTATGACATTCAAAAATTTACTTACTGCAGATTCCTCGTGATTTTTGTGTTGTAAATCGAATCCAATTATCTCTAAATATTTCGTGCCTTTCAATGAAATTTTGATGTAACTGTGGCAATTCATCTTGCAGGTACTGCAAAATATTTACAAATTTTACAAGTTTAACATAAAAAAACATTAATTTTCCTTCATGATAACTTAATTAGTTCATTTTTACATGTAAAAAAAAGTCAAAATGGATATTAAATCTTTCAATACACTATTCTTAGAAATCATTTAATAAAATTTTGTTACCTTGTCTGACGGATTGTGGCTGTTGATTCACGACGTGGACCAAATTTACATTGAAATGTTACATCTGAATACTTAAAAGTATCAACAATGGATTGTGGGATCTTCGAACTTGTTTTCAAAGGATGACTGCTTCTAATTATATATACAAGTTTATTTTTTTTTTTGTAATCCTCGAATACATCGTTCCAAGCCTCATAACTATCAAATTGTCTTCCGACATAAAACATTTCTTCTCTCTGCTCCATCTAAAGTAATTATGAAATTTTTTGATATCGTTATTGTCTATATATATATATATATATATATATATATATATATGTCTATTGGTTATTATGAGACCATTTTATCCTATATAAAGTATTATTTGAGGACATGTGGCTATTTCGAAGACAGTCCTCATAATTCTTTTCATATTTTGTATACTTCGAAGACTGTCTTCAAAGTATACACCGTCAATATAAAGGTTTAATTGAGGACTTCATCACTAATAAGTGTAAACGGGGACAATGTCCCCATAATATTTAATCACCAGAAGTATGATTTGAGGACAGACGTAGATTAGTCAAAGGTATTAAATAATAGGTAAAAACACGTAATGATTCTAAAAAGTTGTTATGATTAATTTAGTTTGTAATCCATACACTATGTTTGATTATAATGAATGTTCATGACATTTTTTTGAGTTTGTCGACTGATTACAGCAAATCGTAAACACGGTCAATATTAGAATTGACATCAAAGGAATAAAAATTATTGGCCAGACTTCGAATCAATTACAAAGATTAAATATCAGCAATTCAAAAAAATTTTTGTTTATTTGATTATTTTAAAAAACGATCGGATTTATAAATTTCATAAATTGATATAACAACAAATGCTATTATTATTAGGAATTAGTAATTTTAAAATGTGTGTAGTAATTTTTACTAAAACGATGACAAATAATCATTAAAAAACTATTAAGCTGGAAGGAAAAATTATAAAGATTTATATCGGTTTGTTCTAGTAACGGTTCGTATGAGAACTCTGGGAGAAATTTTTTTTTCTGCATAAGTTGCACAAAATTTTTCTTATCCGTACTTAGAGACTGAATTTTTCTAGACGTGAAGAAAAAAACAAATTTCCTCCAAAGTTTTCATACAAGCCGTTACAAGTACAAATCAATGTCCTCACAATGACTGTTCCATAGAATGAAAATGTCTTCATAGTTGTCTGATGTCCTCATAGTATACAAACGGTAAAATTTACAGATTATTGTAAATTTCATCGTTTGTACACTATGAGGACATCAGACAACTATGAAGACATTTTCATTCTATGGAACAGTCATTGTGAGGACATTGATTTGTACTTGTAACGGCTTGTATGAAAACTTTGGAGGAAATTTGTTTTTTTCTTCACGTCTAGAAAAATTCAGTCTCTAAGTACGGATAAGAAAAATTTTGTGCAACTTATGCAGAAAAAAAAATTTCTCCCAGAGTTCTCATACGAACCGTTACTAGAACAAACCGATATAAATCTTTATAATTTTTCCTTCCAGCTTAATAGTTTTTTAATGATTATTTGTCATCGTTTTAGTAAAAATTACTACACACATTTTAAAATTACTAATTCCTAATAATAATAGCATTTGTTGTTATATCAATTTATGAAATTTATAAATCCGATCGTTTTTTAAAATAATCAAATAAACAAAAATTTTTTTGAATTGCTGATATTTAATCTTTGTAATTGATTCGAAGTCTGGCCAATAATTTTTATTCCTTTGATGTCAATTCTAATATTGACCGTGTTTACGATTTGCTGTAATCAGTCGACAAACTCAAAAAAATGTCATGAACATTCATTATAATCAAACATAGTGTATGGATTACAAACTAAATTAATCATAACAACTTTTTAGAATCATTACGTGTTTTTACCTATTATTTAATACCTTTGACTAATCTACGTCTGTCCTCAAATCATACTTCTGGTGATTAAATATTATGGGGACATTGTCCCCGTTTACACTTATTAGTGATGAAGTCCTCAATTAAACCTTTATATTGACGGTGTATACTTTGAAGACAGTCTTCGAAGTATACAAAATATGAAAAGAATTATGAGGACTGTCTTCGAAATAGCCACATGTCCTCAAATAATACTTTATATAGGATAAAATGGTCTCATAATAACCAATAGACAAATATATATATATATATATATATATATATATATATATATAAAAAAAACATCCTTTAATTAAAAAAAATATTTTGCAGAATTTTATTGTCTTGATTGAAGTAGACGAATCTTTGAACTTGGAAATGTTTTGTGTCTCAAGTAAATTTTAGTTGAATCAAGAATTTTCTGTCGTAATTCAAACCAATCAACCCCTCAAAATTATTATCTGAACTCAATAGTCTCACATCATTCAATAATTTTTTGCTTGAAGCAATTAAACATTCTTTTGTATGTAATATAATTTTATTGATGCTTAAGGCATAATTTATTTCCGTTGATACATTTATGACTGATTTGAAGTATTAGAAAGCTATGTATACATTTTTCTTCGCTTTCTTAGATTATCTCTCATATTTATAAAAAGAAAAATAGAAAAAAAATAGTAACGAGTGTTTAAAATCATCGATTTTATCAATTATATGAGCAGTAATTGCTATAAATATGTACGAAAAATTGAAAAAATCAGAGTATTAGCATTTAAAAAGCAGTCACCATACAAATGTCCTCAAAGTATATACAATATTAATACATTCAGTAAATTAAACCAATGTCCTCATAATAACCGTTTCATAAAATAAAAATGTCTCCATAGTTGTCTGATGTCCTCATAGTGTACAAACGATGAAATCTACAATAATCTGTAAATTTTACTGTTTGTATACTATGAGGACATTAGTTTGTACTTGCAACGGTTTGTATGGGGGCTCTGCGAGATATTTATTTCACCTTTTTCCGTTTTCGGAAAAATACACAGAAATAAGGAAAATAATACAAAACACGTGAAAAGTACTCGATAATTTGTTTAAAATTAAATTAAAATCATAAAAAAAGAAATTAAGTTGATAAAAAAACATCCTTTAATTAAAAAAAATATTTTGCAGAATTTTATTGTCTTGATTGAAGTAGACGAATCTTTGAACTTGGAAATGTTTTGTGTCTCAAGTAAATTTTAGTTGAATCAAGAATTTTCTGTCGTAATTCAAACCAATCAACCCCTCAAAATTATTATCTGAACTCAATAGTCTCACATCATTCAATAATTTTTTGCTTGAAGCAATTAAACATTCTTTTGTATGTAATATATTTTTATTGATGCTTAAGGCATAATTTATTTCCGTTGATACATTTATGACTGATTTGAAGTATTAGAAAGCTATGTATACATTTTTCTTCGCTTTCTTAGATTATCTCTCATATTTATAAAAAGAAAAATAGAAAAAAAATAGTAACGAGTGTTTAAAATCATCGATTTTATCAATTATATGAGCAGTAATTGCTATAAATATGTACGAAAAATTGAAAAAATCAGAGTATTAGCATTTTAAAAGCAGTCGCCATACAAATGTTCTCAAAGCATATACAATATTAATACATTCAGTAAATTAAACCAATGTCCTCATAATAACCGTTTCATAAAATAAAAATGTCTCCATAGTTGTCTGATGTCTTCATAGTGTACAAACGATGAAATTTACAATAATCTGTAAATTTTACTGTTTGTATACTATGAAGACATCAGATAACTATGGAGACATTTTCATTCCATGGAACAGTCATTATGAGGACATTAGTTTGTATTTGCAATGATTTGTATGAAGACTTTGGAAGAAATTCGTTTCTTGTTTGTAACGTGAAGTCGATTTAAGCTCTGTCGATAACTCTGATTCATACTTGATCGATCGAATTGTACCATCTCTCTGATTTGTTTATGGAATTGACTGGTATCCCTGCCATTTAATCATAATGACGCATTAATATGGCGTCAACTCTTTGTTTTAACTCATCATAGAGAGGATATCGAAAATTGACGATATAATTAAAAATATTAACAACAAGTTTTGTATCATTATTCACTATGTACGTTTTAGTGCTCTATCAAGATGAAATTTGGCACGTTTGTCCGCTAAAAAATGTTTCCACTGTTCGTAAAAAGTGTATGGTGAAATATAGTGATAATAAAAAATATGCAGCTCGTGTTATGGCGATTTGTCGTAAGTAAAATTTATTTTTCTTACTTTCTATACATTATTATACTTTTTTTTGTTCAATCATTGTCATGTCCAATTAAATTTTTTGTCTTTTTTTTTAGATGATAAAATGATTTTGACTGGAATAATGAAAAATATTCATGGAACAACTAACCACATGCAGGGCGTTTGGGAATTAGAAAATATCCCATCAAAATCATTCTCTCAAGTTTCAAAAGATTTTTCAAAAGATGTAAAAGAGCATGTACTATTCATCGATGAAAATTTATTTAAAAAATCACTATCCGATAACCTAATTCAATGCTTCAATTTTGATCAAGATATAAATATTTACAAATTTGTTTTGAAACAGCCACGTTTCAAGCGAATAAAACGAGGTAACTAAAAATTTGATTGTAATGTTTATAACCTAGAAACTTTTTTGTAGCATTACAATTTACAGTGAACGAAGAAAACACGTCCCAGGAGTCTATGTTAAAGTCAATGGCTAAAAACCTTTCTGATGATGAAATTTCACCAACATCTGCTGATAAATGTTCTCCATCAAAGATTATAAGGAATGATGATGACAAGATTCAGGAATCTATGTCAAAGTCAATGGCTAAAGACTTTCCTGACGATGAAATTCCACCAATATCTGCTAATGAATGTTCTCCACCAAAGGTTACAGTGAACGACGAAAACACGTCCCAGGAATCTATGTTAAAGTCAATGGCTAAAAACCTTTCTGATGATGAAATTTCACCAACATCTGCTGATAAATGTTCTCCATCAAAGATTATAATAAATGATGATGACACGATTCAGGAATCTATGTCAAAGTCAATGACTAAAGATGCTCCTGATGATGAAATTCCACTAATATCCGCTGATGAATATTCTCCATCAAAGGTTAAAAGTTTGGATGCCCCTAGTGATTTTTCAAAATTTTCACCATCTAATCTCCATACAGAACAAAAAAACCGTTGCATTGAAGAGCCCAAAATGCTTGCAAAGACAAATATAATTCAATCAAATATTGTTGAAGATGAAAGTTTATCAGTTACTATTGATAAATCTCTACAATTAAATCCTCCAATTCTTGAAGCAGCATCCAATTTTTTAATACTTCAAGCAATAGGAAATCCAACTTTTAACAGTACACTCAAGGAGGGTTGCAATCCTGTAGTCATATGTTCATCAGATGCGGAACAAAAGGAAAATAGCATTAGATATCTGAACATCCCTGAAAAGTTATGTATAGTTGATCCAAGCATTGATCACGGTACAAATTTATTAAGCGCTATTAGTGGTCCTAGACCATCAGAGTTTCTAATTTCACATGATTCCCCGGAACTTCAAGCAACAGGACAATTGATATTAATCAACAATGTGCAGGAAGGTCTCAGTCTACTGAATTTATCTCATTCAGATGTGCAACAAAAATGTCAAGGTAATACATACAACATTCCCGATATTGTTTTTCTCTTTGTAGACATTTATAGATCTTTTCTAATTCTCTAAATTAATATCAACAGGTCAGTTGGAGTCAAAATTTTCTATTGATCAATCATCAACAGAAGAAAAAATCTTCGTTAATTTATCTGAGATAAGTCATAAGCAAACGATAGAATCTTCTGGCTATGACAAGACATATACTGTTCACGAATCTGATAATCCGAAAAATTGTAACGAACTTCATCAAATTTTCAACGGCACCCTTCAGAATACTATACAAGGTTCGTTCATAGAACTTACTGAAGAACCAATCAACCATTCTCTCCTTGACCTGAATTTGGAAATTTCTCAACTTAGTCAAGTGCTTAAATTGAATAACGGGATTTCAAAATTTTCTTTAATTAACAATGAAGTTAATTTACCCAAATATCATACTTTAGAACAAGGAATAGCAAATTCTCATGGAATCAATGGACAAACTATTGCTCGAATTACAGAAAAGACTACAATTTCTGAGAATATAGAACCTGAGAAAGACAACAGTAAAGAAAAAATTAAGCCAAAGATTGTTTCCGAGGAAAAGGTGTGCATAAAATTACCAAAAAAAAGAAAATATGATGATACTAATTCTGGTCTTCAAAATTTAGAAACAAAAATGAAGAGAAGAAAGCAGAAAAAAGAAATAGAGCGAGAAGCGAAAGAAAATGAAGAGAAAGAACCAGAAGAAGAAGACAAAGCTGCAAGAGGAGTTGAATCATATTTTGGTGAATCAGGAGACGATGAAGATGAGTATAAGCCTGATAGTAATGAGGAGTCTTCTGAGTCAGAGTACGACGAGAATCATGAATTTCAAGATGACGATGAACTTGATGCAGATTTAAGAACAGAACAGACGTTTTCTGATTCTCTGAATGATACAATTACTGTTGACCAAAATTCAAAAGCGTCTGCTCCAGACGACAGGGAATTATTAGTGGACCCAACATCACGCACAGCAAAAAAACATTTCTGTTTATTTTGCAAGAAATTTCAGGCCAAAATTGCTCGACACTTACAATTAAAACATCACGACCAAGAAGAAGTAAAAAAATTTATGGCACTACCCGTAAGAAGCCAAGAAAGACAACAGATTATTTCTGTTATAAGAAAAAATGGTGATCATGTTTATAACAGTGATCGCCAATTCAACAGTGGAAAATTAATTGTGTGCCGACGTCCAGCTGCATGCAGAGAAAAAAAAGCTGAAGACTTCATCGCGTGTGGTAACTGCAAGGGTCAATATTCAAGGCTTGTCATCCGCCATCATTGGCGTAAGTGTACAAAACAGAATTCGAAAGGCCAAAGAATTGTTTTAGTAAAAGGAAAGAAAGTAAGTGCAAGACTTCATGAGAGAGCCAATGCTGATGTAAGGAAACATATCTTTCCATATCTCCGTGAGGATGAGGTAGTTCGGTCTATCAGGTACGACGAGTTGCTGATAGTTTTTGCCAACAAACAATGCGAGCAGTATGGCACTAATCAGCATCTTTATCAAATGGTAAGATCCAGATTGAGGTTATTGGGTCGACTACTTGTAGCAATCAAATCACTAAACTCGCATATTACAAGTTTTACACACATATTCCAGCCCCGTCACTATGACTTTTTAATTGAAGCTGTCAAAAAAGTTGCTGTTTTTCTTCCAGAAACAAAAACCTTTCTGCATCCAGCGGTTGGATCAACTATAGGAACTTTGTTAAAAAAAGTTGGAGAAATTTTGAGATCTGAATATATTAAAAAAGAAGAAAAAGAGAATCAAAAAAAGGTTGAAGATTTTCTTAAGCTACTTGAAGAAGACTATGGAACCAGCATCAACAGGATAGTAACAGAAACACAAACGCAGCATTTCAGAACGAAGGAAGTAGTTCTTCCCAGTACAAACGACATTCAAAAGCTCTATAAGTACCTTGTAGATGAAAGAAATAAATATTTTCAAGAATTGCAGGTCAAATTTTCTTTTAAATCGTGGAAAAAGCTATCTGAAATGACCCTATTGTCATTGCTGGTTTTCAATCGACGTCGCCCTGGTGAAATAGAGCGGCTGTTCGTAAAAAATTTTCAGAGCTGTCGCGGTATCAATGATATGGCTGATAGAGAAATTTATGAGACCTTGGCCCCAGAAGGAAAAGCATTAGCGAAGAGGTACAAGCGCTTTGAAATTCGTGGAAAACGTAATCGAACTGTTGCAGTTTTGGTTGATGAAGATCTAAAAGAATGCATGGATTTAGTTTTCAAGTACCGCAAAGATGCTCAAGTATCGCGTAAAAATGAGTACTTCTTTGGAATGCCATCTCTCGACAAGGATCGGCATAGATCTTTAGGCGCTTGTTATTTGCTAAGGCAACATGCAGCAAAATGTGGTGCTGACTTTCCTTGTCACCTTCGCGGAACTAAGTTGCGAAAGCACGTTGCTACTAGATGCATCAATTTAAATCTAGAAGGCAATCAGGTTACAGACCTCGCTAACTTCATGGGCCATCATGAAGATATTCACAAAAAAATATATCGGCAACCAGTGGCTGCTACTGACATTGTAAAAATGTCCAAAATTCTACAGATGGTGCAAGGTGTCAATGATAGCAGCGATGATTCATCAGATGATGAGGCTGAGCCAAGCACATCACGTGTCACAATGAGTGAACCAAATGTTTCACAAAGTGACTCAGTTTATGGACCTGATACTTCAAGATTCAGTGTTCAGTCTCGCATCAATCAATCGTCTTTAAAATTTGATAATTCAGCGCCGAAAACTTGGACAGATGAAGCAAAGTCGACTGTTTTATCAGCTTTTAAGAGACATTTAGAAAATGGGAATGTACCGTCAGGAAAAGAGATGCAAGAATTGATAAATACACATGATTGTTTCAAAGGGCGTTCTGTTCCACAAATGAGATCATGGCTACATACATACAAAAAAAAATGAATAATTAATTTCTCGTTTTCATTTATGCTATTTTTCTTAATTTTTAAAACTCTATGATAAGTCTCTGGACTTATAAGTTAAATTACAAAGATTTCATCATACTAATTATTATTTGATGTTATATTATTTAATGATATATTATTTGATGTTAAAGTTAAACAATTTTATACGTTGTTCTTAAAAAATCTAAAATGCATATAGAATGTATTTATCGTCATGGAAATTATTAAATTTTAATTTTCTAGTTTTCGTATAGATACGAACCACTATTTTTATATTTTTAAAAATAATAGACAGTACTGCTCATAATTGTATTCATTATTATTGCCTCAATTTTAGTTCGCTATTATTTTCTTTCTTATCACATTAAAATTATAGTATCTCATTTATTTTTTTTGTTATTACAGAAAATTATAATAAAGTCATCTAAACTATTAAATGGTAAATGAATTATTCTTGAGTCTATTGGTGTTATGATATTTTATAAGAATCCACGCTAAGAATATTGTAAGTATAAATGAAGTGAACAAAGATATATAAACTTCACTGCTTGTACACTATGAGAAGATCGAGCAACTATCGAGACATTTTCATTTTATGGAATAATCATTATAAAGACACTGGTACGTGCTTGTGACGGTTAATATGAGGAATTAAAAAAAAATTTATTGATCCACGTAAGTTGTACGAAATTTTCCTCATTTCTATTTGGAGAGTGTATTGTATTGGACATGAAGGAAAGGAAAAACAAATTTCTTCCAAAGTTTTCATACAAACCGTAGCAAGTACAAACCAATGTCCTCACAATAACTGTTCCATAGAATGAAAATGTCTTCATAGTTGTCTGATGTCCTCATAGTATACAAACGGTAAAATTTACAGATTATTGTAAATTTCATCGTTTGTACACTATGAGGACATCAGACAACTATGAAGACATTTTCATTCTATGGAACAGTTATTGTGAGGACATTGGTTTGTACTTGCTACGGTTTGTATGAAAACTTTGGAAGAAATTTGTTTTTCCTTTCCTTCATGTCCAATACAATACACTCTCCAAATAGAAATGAGGAAAATTTCGTACAACTTACGTGGATCAATAAATTTTTTTTAATTCCTCATATTAACCGTCACAAGCACGTACCAGTGTCTTTATAATGATTATTCCATAAAATGAAAATGTCTCGATAGTTGCTCGATCTTCTCATAGTGTACAAGCAGTGAAGTTTATATATCTTTGTTCACTTCATTTATACTTACAATATTCTTAGCGTGGATTCTTATAAAATATCATAACACCAATAGACTCAAGAATAATTCATTTACCATTTAATAGTTTAGATGACTTTATTATAATTTTCTGTAATAACAAAAAAAATAAATGAGATACTATAATTTTAATGTGATAAGAAAGAAAATAATAGCGAACATTAGTTTGTACTTGCAACGGTTTGTATGGGGGCTCTGCGAGATATTTATTTCACCTTTTTCCGTTTTCGGAAAAATACACAGAAATAAGGAAAATAATACAAAACACGTGAAAAGTACTCGATAATTTGTTTAAAACTAAATTAAAATCATAAAAAAAGAAATTAAGTTGATAAAAAAACATCCTTTAATTAAAAAAAATATTTTGCAGAATTTTATTGTCTTCATTGAAGTAGACAAATCTTTGAACTTGGAAATGTTTTGTGTCTCAAGTAAATTTTAGTTGAATCAAGAATTTTCTGTCGTAATTCAAACCAATCAACCCCTCAAAATTATTATCTGAACTCAATAGTCTCACATCATTCAATAATTTTTTGCTTGAAGCAATTAAACATTCTTTTGTATGTAATATAATTTTATTGATGCTTAAGGCATAATTTATTTCCGTTGATACCTTCATGACTGATTTGAAGTATTAGAAAGCTATGCATACATTTTTCTTCGCTTTCTTAGATTATCTCTCATATTTATAAAAAAGAAAAGAAGAAAAAAAATAGTAACGAGTGTTTAAAATCATCGATTTTATCAATTATATGAGCAGTAATTGCTATAAATATGTACGAAAAATTGAAAAAATCAGAGTATTAGCATTTTAAAAGCAGTCGCCATACAAATGTCCTTAAAGCATATACAATATTAATACATTCAGTAAATTAAACCAATGTCCTCATAATAACCGTTTCATAAAATAAAAATGTCTCCATAATTGTCTGATGTCCTCATAGTGTACAAACGATGAAATCTACAATAATCTGTAAATTTTACTGTTTGTATACTATGAGGACATCAGATAACTATGGAGACATTTTCATTCCATGGAACAGTCAATATGAGGACATTAGTTTGTACTTGCAACGGTTTGTATGGGAGCTCTGCGAGATATTTATTTCACCTTTTTCCGTTTTCGGAAAAATACACAGAAATAAGGAAAATAATACAAAACACGTGAAAAGTACTCGATAATTTGTTTAAAATTAAATTAAAATCATAAAAAAAGAAATTAAGTTGATAAAAAAAAAATCCTTTAATTAAAAAAAATATTTTGCAGAATTTTATTGTCTTGATTGAAGTAGACAAATCTTTGAACTTGGAAATGTTTTGTGTCTCAAGTAAATTTTAGTTGAATCAAGAATTTTCTGTCGTAATTCAAACCAATCAACCCCTCAAAATTATTATCTGAACTCAATAGTCTCACATCATTCAATAATTTTTTGCTTGAAGCAATCAAACATTCTTTTGTATGTAATATAATTTTATTGATGCTTAAGGCATAATTTATTTCCGTTGATGCATTCATGACTGATTTGAAGTATTAGAAAACTATGCATACATTTTTCTTCGCTTTCTTAGATTATCTTTCATATTTATAAAAAAGAAAAAAAGAAAAAAAATAGTAACGAGTGTTTAAAATCATCGATTTTATCAATTATATGAGCAGTAATTGCTATAAATATGTACGAAAAATTGAAAAAATCAGAGTATTAGCATTTAAAAAGCAGTCATCATAAAAATATCCTCAAAGTATATACAATATTAATACATTCAGTAAATTAAACCAATGTCCTCATAATAACCGTTTCATAAAATAAAAATGTCTCCATAGTTGTCTGATGTCCTCATAGTGTACAAACGATGAAATCTACAATAATCTGTAAATTTTACTGTTTGTATACTATGAGGGCATTAGTTTGTACTTGCAACGGTTTGTATGGGGGCTCTGCAAGACATTTGTTCGAAAAAATACACAAAAATAAGGAAAATAATACAAAACACGTGGAAAGTACTTAATAATTTGTTTAAAATCAAATTGAACTGTAAAAAAAAAATTAATTTAATTGAAGGAAAGAAATATTTTAATTAAAAAAAATTATTTTAAAGAATGTTACCATCTTAATTAAAGCAGGAAAAATTTTTAAACTCGAAAATGTTCTGTGACTCAAGTAAATTTTAGTTGAATAATGAATTATTTGTCTCGATTCAAAATAATGAACTCTTTGAAATTATTATCTAAATTCTACACTGATAGAAATTTTAACTTGACTCAAAAGCAAAAATCTTGAACCAAGAACACCCATTGGAAGAAAATGAATTTCTTGAGTCAAGAGGAAAAATTCTTGAATCAAAATATATTTTCTTAATTCAAGAGAATCTATCTTGATTCAAGAATTTTTTCTCTTGGCTCAAGAAATTCATTTTTTTCCAATTGGTGTTCTTGGTTTAAGATTTTTGCTCTTGAGTCAAGTTAAAATTTTTATCAGTGTAAAATTTCATGTTATTCAATAATTTTTCGCTTGAATCAATTAAATATTCTTTTGTATGCAATATGACTTGATCGGCGCTTAAGAAAAAATTGATTTTCCTTAAATGTCTTAAAGCATACATTTTTCTGAGTTTTCTCAGATTATTCTCATTTTTATGAAAAAGAAAAAAAATTAGTAACTTAAGTTCAAATCCATTGATTTAATCAATTAAATGAGTAGTAATTATACGGGAATAAATATGTACGGGAAATTGAAAGAAGCAGAATGTAACCATTTTTAAAACAGTCACTTTACAAATATCTTTGAAATATAGACTATATGAATACGTTCATCAAATTATACTAATGTCCTCATAATGACTGTTCCATAGAATGAAAATGTCTCCATAGTTGTTTGATGTCTTCATAGTACATAAGTAGCGAAATATACGGTAATGTGTAAATTTTACCGTTTGTATTCTATGAGGACATCAGACAACTATGGAGACATTTTCATTCTCGGAAACAGTCATTATGAGGACATTGTTTTGTACTTGCAATGGTTTGTATGTGGTTTTTTGCGCGACATTTGATTTTCCTTTATCCGATCTCGGAAAAATTCACTTTCTAAGTATAAATGTGGAAAATAACTCAAAACACATGAAAACTATTTTATAACTTGTTTAAGATCAAATAAAAATGAGAAAAAAATTAACTTAATGAAAAAAAAAATCTTTTGATAAAAAAAATTATTTCCAAGAATTTCATTGTCTTGATTGAAGTAGACAAATTCTTGAACGTGAAAATGTTCAATGACTCAAGTGAATTTAAGTTGAATAGCGAATTATTTATCTTAATTGAAATGAATGAAATCTATAAAATTATTATCTAAATTCAATAATTTTATGTAATTCAAGAAATTTTCGTTTGAATCAGTTAAATATTCCTTTATATGTGATATAATTTGATTGACGCTCAAGGCATAATTTATTTTTTTTGGAAGATTCATGACATTGAAGTCTTGTATAGCTATTCATGCATTTTTCGTAGCTTTCTTAGATTATCCTATATTAATACGTTCAGTATAGATGTCCTCATAGCAGTCGATACTTGAACAAAGTTATAGGTCCTCAGATGATCCATTATAGAACTGGTCTCATATCATACAATCGATAACAAATTGTATAAAAAATCAAAAAAATAATTATAGTTCACAGAAATATTAATGTAGTTTAATCTATATCGACGTTTTCTACTATTTAAACGAGTTTCTATCTACTGTCCCCAAAACATCCGATAGACAAACATATATATATATATATATATATATATATATATATATATATATATATATATATCTTTGTGACACTTAATAAATTTTATATAAATTTGTATTACACTTGACAGACTTCATTTTTCAATTTCAATTCTTAAATAAATATTTATCAAATTAGCGGTTAACAATTATTTTCAAAAAATTAGATTTTTGGTTTTCAAAAATTTTAACTAATTTATTTTTATTTTATTATCTTCTAAAAATTTTTTCTAAACAAAAAATATTTTTTGTTTATTAATTAAAATTACTCTTAGTGATAGTGATTCAAAAATTTTACCATTTTATCGTTCAATTTTTTATAAACTATTTATTCTGTAATAAAATAATTTATAAAAATTTTAATTAATTATGTTGATAAAAATTATTCGCGCGGTTAACAGCTTTATAACCTTAATTAAAATTATAATGTTAAAACTAATAGAAGTCTGATAAAGTTTTTAGTTAGATTTAAAAGATAATTTAATATTAAATAAGTCTTTAATTTTTATCAAATATTTCATAAGTTATTTTCGAATTTATTTTTATAATTGACGAATTGTTATACTAACTGTTTAGGTTGCTCTGATCCTAGTGCGTTCCCTTTTTTTCTGTCTTACTTTTTAACGTCTCTCACGATCAATCGCTCAGTTGTAATTATATTTTTAAACTCTCTTTTATTTCTCGTATTTCTTTCTGTTTCATTCTTACCAACTTGGCGCAGTTGATATTTCTATGGGAATAACCAAGAAGTTGAATAAAACATTGTACCATCGTTTGATTTTGTATTATAATTGGGCGTAGTTAGTATACTTACGTTGAAAACCTACTTTATCGATTGTCAGTACTACTCACTATTTACTTATGTTATGTTGTACAAAATACCTATAGCTTAGCGATTAATTTCTCTTCGATATTAGGTTAGTGAGAAAATCGCTTCTGAGGAAAATCAAACGTAAATAGTCATACTTACATCAATTGATTATTAAAAAAGTAAATTTTTTTGGACGATTTAAGATGACTATGAATCAATCAATATTTAAAGTAGGAGATCTATTTCTAAATTACAAAGATGTAGAAAAAAAATTAGATTTATATAGATCGACTACAAATCACGAGTTCAACACTCGCACAAGTGTTACACTCAAATCATTGAACATCGATAAAACTAAATATAATAACGACTTAATTTATGATGATAAATATTTCAAATGTGTTGTAAATCCAAAACGATCAGACAAGATAAAATTTGAAAAAGAAAATCCTGGGTAGGTTATATAATTATTTTTTTAATGCATATAAAAGTTGGTTAGAAATTTTTATAATCCATTCAATAATATATACATTTTATAGTGTTAAGGTGATAGAGTGTCCTGCACATTTAACTTTTAGAACAACCAAGGACAAGCAAGCAT
This sequence comes from Cotesia congregata, assembly GCA_905319865.3. Taxonomy (NCBI): domain Eukaryota; kingdom Metazoa; phylum Arthropoda; class Insecta; order Hymenoptera; family Braconidae; genus Cotesia; species Cotesia congregata. Next base: position 16,769,353 of record CAJNRD030001119.1, on the reverse strand, counting down.
TAGTAATTACACAATTTGAACCAAATCACGATCATGATTCCTCGAATAAGGTAGTTATAATAATTAATAATACTAAAGTTAGCCGACATTTCTAATTTTTTTATTTTTTTCTATTAATTAAATTAGAACAAAAAAATATTTTTAAAAAATTGCACTTAAATTAAAGTTTTTTAAGTTTTTTACAAATGAAATAATTTTTCTTATTTTTTTGTAATAATTTAAAAAAAAGAAAAAATTTTAAAAATTATTAAATGTCGGCTAAATTTTTATTAATAATGAACGTTATTTCGATGACCTAAGAAGAATGGTGTTGGCTGCCTTCAGACTTTTTTTTGTCAAAATTCACAAATATTTTTTGCAATTAGTTACTCATAGAGAAATTCAAGATATAGTTTTTCATATTTATGAAGAATTCCTTCCATTCTTTATTTGCTTACATACAAATTTTATTAGTTATTGTCAAAAAATACATAATATTAATACTATCTTCACAGTTTGAAAACTTTTAGTTAACAGTCTCATTTATTTGTTACTTTCGAAGAAATTTTAATATTTATACATTAAAACAGCAGCCGCATTTGAATTTGTCGGAGATTAAAGTACTCAAAATATTAATTTTTTTAAATAAACATTTTACAGATCTCACGACTTAAGGAAGCTAAAGATAAAATAATTGCAAACACTATTCGCAGTGCTAACATTACAGTAAGTATATAGAGGTACTTTAATTTTTACGTATAGTTAAACTGAGCTACGTAAACCATACATAAACTCTAGCTAATTTTGTAAGTTGTTTAAATTAATATCTATAATTAAATTTATAATTTTTCTAATAATTAAACCAGAAAATTAGATTCATATTTTTGATTATCTATAACAAGTGAAAATATTAAATGAATAAATATTGAAGTAGTTTTTATGAAAATCAAATGTTCATTTGTTTTAAAAATCAACTATTCATTTAATTTTTTTCACTGCAAATTTTCTGAAAGTATAAGGAAATATTTATATCATGATAAATGATAGAAGCTAATTAAAGTCAGTTTTATAGGATCAAATTGTTTTTCTTTTTGACAATTGAATTTTCTTTCTTGATACTTTATTTGTATCAGTAAAAAATATTGATTTAGTCTAGTGTTAAAATTACCATCGACAACTTTTATCATTATTCAATACTCTATAATTGATTAGCGTAATCAACGAACTTTTAATTTTTATTTGTCATACACAATATTTAAAAAATGATCCAACAAACTATTTCTTCTAGAATCAACGCAAAATTTGGTTGTAACATTATAAAGTTGAAGATGATCGACGATGATATTATTTTACGAATATATTTCTTTTGATTAGATGATCATAGATCTATAATTGATTTATGATTCTAAGGACGGTGAAAGAAAATAGTTTCTGTGTAACTTTAAGATACTTCTAATGCTACACGATATAAAATTTATTAATAGTCAATGTTATATTAATAGCTGGAACAATAAAGAACTGGAAGAACGTACTGTTTAGTCATCATAAATGCATTACTCTCCATAAGATATAATACATAAATTCAATTTAAAAATTTATAATTTGTTTGATATTACAATCGAGATAGGTGATTTAGTTGTAAGATATTTATACTTTTTATGTATAATAAATTTTACTGTTTAGTACTAAACAAGTTTAAATCAATTCACGATTACTTCAAAGATAATTATTGTTACTAATATTTGACCAAACTGACTCATTTTATGTTCTATTAAGTGGTTTCCTTTTATTTAAACGTTTATAATTGGTTAAATATTTTAGCTCTAAAAAACATTCTTTAGTAGTATTTGATTTTAACTTCTCGCCATAAATAATATGATATTTATGTTAATGTTTAAATTATTTTTTAGCATAGTGAAGAAATTAACGAACCTTCGGCTAGTTCCTCTCAATCAAACTTGCAAAACAAGCAGCAAATTCATTCTTCCGTTATCACTGGAGCAAACGTAAGTATTGAAAACCATAATTACATTTGTTCAATGTCAATCTGTAATTCATATGAAAAATTTTAATAACATCAATACATGAAATCAAAATTGTTTTGAATAGGATGAAGTGACGTCTTCAACTCTACAAGTTGCCAGTACAATAACAGATGATGAAATTCCGTATGCTCCAGTGATTGATGATGATGATGATGATTTTAAGTTTTTATTGAAACAACTTGATCTAAACATTGCATCTTCGACTGATGAAGAAAAGCAAATGAGAAAAATTAGTTTATTGACTGAAATAATAAATAAATATAATGACATAGACGTGGCCTCAAAAATCGGGACTCTTTCCGTATGTTTAAGTCGATCCCGGGGCCGTAACCGGGGCCGAAAAAATCGCGTTGCTAGCTTCCCAGAAAACACAAGAAACATACTGACGTTTGACGAATTAAGTGTAGTAAAGAAAAAAATTTATTTAATTAAATTAATACTGAATGATAAAAATTTGATCGAAAGTGTTCTAACAAAATTAAAAAAAATTTCAACTGCTGAGCTAACTCATTTAATACCAAATATTCCAGATGCTTTAGGAAGCGAAACAATTAAATTCGAAATACTGGAAGAATTTTTTGAAAAAGACGCTTTCAAGAGTTTTAAAAAATCAGTTAGTAAAAAACGCGAAAGTCCTCACTGGAGTTGCAATCAGTGTGAAAAAGATCTTGGAACAAGTGACAGCATAGAATGTGACAAATGTTTATTTTGGAGTCATTTCGTATGCGTCGATTTGGTACAAGAGCCACCTAATACTTGGTTTTGCCCTAAATGTAAATCAGAAAAAAAATAAAATGAATATCATCGTACATTTATTTATGAATGATATTATTCTGGTTAAAATGTTTAATGATAGAATCATTATTAATTATATATCATGATAAGTTATTATCATATCGCGTTCCAGATGCCATAAGGGCGTATAATAAAAATTCTAATATTTTTTTAAGTCTACAAAAAAATTTTTAATTCTAAGAAAATTTTTTTTTTTGTATTTCTCGTCGTTTCAGGTAAAAATAAGTTAATTCCCGAAAGAAGATTTTTTTTTATACGCCCTTATGGCACCCGGGACGCACCTCGAATGCCATAAGGGCGTATAAAGAAAATGTTTTTTGGGAATCGACGTACTTTTTTATGAAACATCGAGAAATACAAAAAAATTTTTTTTCTTTGAACTAAAAATTTTTTTTGTCCTTGGAAAAAAATAGAATTTTTATAATACGCCCTTATGGTTCCTGGGTGCCATAAGGGCGTATAATTTTTAGATGCCCTTATGACATCTGTAACGCAATATTTATTGAGAATAAGTAAATATATTAATTTTTAATAATTAAACCTTACTATCATAATTTAGTTTATCATTTATCTTCAAAATATAATCAAATAATGGTTTTTTGTATTACTTATTTATATTTCTAAGTGTTCATATAATTTTGTAAACGTTAGTTCTATTGTCAAGCCACAAAATGATAACGAGTTGATAAAAATTGAATAAAAGATGATAGTTTTCCTATCCGTACACCAGCTGAATTTTCAATTTAAAATTAGATTACCATATTGTCGGAGTACCGAACATCAATGTCATGTATACTATAACTCGTATAGTCAAAGTCAAGATCTCTTTGCAATTTTATCATCGGAGAGTTTGAAGTACATATTAGATGATTGCTAGAATGACACTAATAATTAAGAAACTAATGAGCTTCATAATTTTAGAGTTGATAATGACAGTATTACAAGAGAATGTCTTTACTCTGATTACTCATTTGGACATTATCTTGCAGACAAAGCTGTTCTTAGCAAAAATTATCTTATCACAACTTATGAGATGTTATGTCTTTCGACAGTTACTTGGATAGATTCTAAAGATTTCAATCAACGTATAGTGGATCCAATAATCAGGCACTTGCAATTAGCTGTTATTTGCTTGTAACTATTAATTATTTTGTTTTACCGCAATTAAGCAATCTTGTTGATATATATATATATAAATATATATATATATATATATATATATATATATATATATATATA
>CAJNRD030001119.1:16741859-16757013 GCA_905319865.3 Cotesia congregata | reverse complement strand
ATAAATTTTTTTGTATACTACCTTGTACTAATCTTAAGAGATCCTGAAATTTTTGGATCTGTGTTTTTTGTTTTTTCAAAAATATGAATTTTTGAAATTTGTTGAAAGAAAAAATTTTTCTTAAAATTATTTTTTTTCTCATCGTTATGCCACTAAATGACATTTTAATTGTTCAGAATATCGAAATTACGCGATTTACCAAACTCAATTGAGATAAAAATAAAAAAAAAATTTTGGAGAAAAATTTTTTTTTTTAAGAAATTTCAAAAATTCATATTTTTGAGAAAACAAAAAACACAGTTCCAAAAATTTCAGGATTTCTTAAGATTGGTACAAGGTAGTATATGAAAAAATTTGAGCAAAAAATTTATTGTCGACCGTCATTTTTTACGATTTTCAAAAATTCAAAATTTGACAAATTTGGCATTTTTCAAAATTTTTTCCCAAAATATTTTTTTTTTCAATAGCTCCAAGTGTCCCCTTTCAAACAAATGAAAGATTATTCCTGTATCTATACTAGCGTTCGAGATATTACAAAAACAAAATTGAAAAACTGGAAAAATCGCGAAATTTTGAGTTTGCATATCTTTTGAAAAAAATTTTTTTATTTTTTTTCCTTTGGCAGAACTTCGTTATATGATAAAAGAAAACTTCTGACCAAAATTCGTCCAAATCGAAAGGGGTCGATTCCAACTATTGGTCGATTTGACATAGAATGACCCACATACTAATGAAAATACAAAGTCTTATCAATACGGAATGTATCAATTTTTAGTATTAGATGATATCGATATGGATAATAGTTTACCTTTAATTGGAGTTTTCTCAAAAGTCACTCAAGTTCGTGTTAAGAGAGAAAATGGTTTTTTGGGAGTCACTCTCCGAGGTGGTGAAGCAACACCTCTTATTATCACAGGTATCAAGCCAGATGGTCCAACAGCAAAAGAAGGCCACGTAAGACTAGGTGATAAACTTCTCGCTATTGATGACATCGAATTACAAGGATTAAGTCTTTTTGAAGCACAAAATGTACTAAAAAGAAGTTCTGACTATCCAATTGCATCTCTTACCATCGAATACAATGTTGCAAGTATGGCTGAAGTTCGAACAGCTATTCCAGGGCCTCTTCTTATACAGTTGAAACGTACTTGTCCTGGTAAAAAAAAAAAAAAATATTTTCTAATACAGTAAATTTTGTTTTTAAATTAATTATTCTTTTTTTTCTTAATTCATGTCTCAGTTATTTCTTTGAAATTTTACTTGTTATATCCAAAAATTATTATCATAAAAATAATATTTACAGGTGAGCTAGGCTTGACAGTACGAGACAATGCAAATGGTGTTTATATAGAGAGTCTTCGTCCCGCGAGTGCCGCTGATCGCTGTGGTGCAATACAGCCAGGTGACAAACTTCTTGCTGTAGATAGCACACCAATTTATGATGCCATAACTGCGATAAAAGTATTAAAAGACGTTTCTAAGACCTATCGAATTGTTAAAATACAAATATTACCTCAGATTTTAAGTACTTCTATGAAAACGCTTATGAAGAGATCTAAATCTCAACAGTTATTCGGTGTTGATAAAACAATTTTTACCGAAGAAAATCTCACTGTGTTGTTAAGATCTGATCATCAAGGATTTGGATTTGTTGTTAAACTATCTGATGATGGAATGAATTATGTAATTATGGACTACGATACTCACATCATAATTTTTATCATCTGCCTTATGCGGTGATACAACTCGTTAAATGTAATAATTTATGATTCAGTTAGTACATCATAATTTTATAAATTGCGCGAATACTACTTACACCTAGTGAACCGCAGACAGTATATCAAAGAAATTTTTTATAAAGCACCCAAATAAATAAATTGAATTAATAAAATATGGTCATTTTTGGTATAATTTATTTTCATGCACTTGCATACATGGAAGGAACATTCTCGTAGAAACAGTCTAAATAGCTTTCCAGGGCCTCAAAACTTAGAAATATGATGAGAATCCAATTTTTAAAAATCGAGGTAAAACCAATAAACGTTCCGTATTTGTTTAAGCCAGTGATGTTGATTGCAGGAAGATAGAAAATACACGAGTTATCAGTGTAATATTCCCGATATATTTAACGCGTTGTGATGATTAACATAACGATGTCTGTTACGTTATCAGGTTATCACTTTTATTTTGTAAACGTTTCTTTTTCTTTTCAGAGCCTTTTGACGCAGCTTCATGGATGTTAGTTGGTATTGTATCAATCCATGCAGCTACTTTTATGATCTTTTTATTTGAACGCTTATCGCCTACAGAATTTGATCCCAAGGTAATTTATTCATTAACATTGAGTTGGCATGATAAATCTTACGTTGGTACAATACGAATAAAATTTATGCCTCATTCTTATAGAAAGTTATCTTACCAAAGCCTGGATTTTCAATAACTAGATCATATTGGTTAGTGTGGGCTGTTCTATTTCAAGCATCAGTCCAAGTTGATTCTCCACAAGGCAACACTGCTAGGTAAGAAATTCCAATTTTCTAAATTTGACTATCATTTATCACGAACTTAAAAATTATTATGAACAGTGGTTGAACATATGACTTATCTCGGCAAGTCGCCAATTTTTTAACTTATTGCTATTGAAATGAATGATTTAATTTAAAATTTGAGATGAATTTTTAGAAGTACTTGTTAATCAACCTAAAACGCTTGTCCTGAATCTAATGCAATAATTCTACTACTTCGATAGAATATTTACACTACGTTACAATTTGTTGTGGGAATCAATGATATAAAATCTTATTACGACCACGAGACCGTCATTCATATTCCATTTGTCAACTTGAGTTTTTTCAGCTTGTTAGTGAAAGATTCTGTGAATGAAATATTTATTAAGAAATCCCCTTAAAATAGATATATTTAAGTTATTGTTTTCACCCCGTTTTGCAAAAATCGAGTTTTTATCAGATCTCGACGTTTGAAGGTCACAAGAAGCTTCCCTGACTATCCCCGCGAGGTTGTCACGATATCTGTATCTGAACAAAAACAGTTTTACTGTAATAAATTGCGCCAAGTACACGTTTACAACTTTTGATTTACCAAAATACCAATGAGAAATTATCACTTTACAAAAAGACGTAAAATAAAAAAAAACAGACCAAGTAGCCGTTATGATTTTTAATAATTGAAAAAATTTTGTAGTAAATTTAACAATTAAAAACAATTTTTTCAACGTACTTGGCGTGCGTCATTGAGTAACCCAAATTTTTTCATATCTGATAACTAAGGCCAAAGAACTTATGTGAAAAGTAATTTTAGGGACTACAATTCTTTCAGCCCCTCCTCACCAAGTCATTGACCCTACTGATGATTATTTTGATGCAACCATATGAATCTATAAGTTTTGAACATCTCGATCAATCGAATCGAGATAAGTGGCAATACAAAAAGTATCAACGCCATTAAATTTGGTGAAAATTTAAATTGATTCGGTTCGCTAAATTTTGAGAAATCTCAAAAATAAAATTTTCAAAAAACGGTTTTTTAGAATAACTTTTAAACGACTCCACGAGTCAATTAAAAAAACTCAGCCGCTCTTAAACTCAAAATACTGCGTCTATTGCCGCCAGTCCCGTCAAAATCAATTGATTCTTTTGGGAGTTATCAAAAACGAAAAATTTCGAAAAAAGTGATTTTTTTACATAACTTCATTTCTTTTTGGATAGTTTTTGATGAAAAAAAAAAATAATTAGTGAAGGATGATGATTAAAATTAAATTTTTCTTGACGAGAGAAGAAACTGGATTCTTAGACGCTAGTAGAGCTAAGCCTTCGCGCGATCGCGCTTAAAGCATGCAATAATGCTGTGAAGAAGAAAAGAACAGGAGTTAAGATAATGATTAAACTACTGACTGTTGACATGAATGAGTTATCTGACGGATTTTGAGACGTTATTACAATACATCTGAAAAAATTTGAGGTACTCAATGACGCACGCCAAGTACGTTGAAAAAATTGTTTTTAATTGTTAAATTTACTACAAAAGTTTTTCAATTATTAAAAATCATAACAGCTACTTGGTCTGTTTTTTTTTATTTTACGTCTTTTTGTAAAGTGATAATTTCTCATTGGTATTTTGGTAAATCAAAAGTTGTAAACGTGTACTTGGCGCAATTTATTACAGTGAAACTGTTTTTGTTCAGATAAAATATATCAGTTACCGAGATATTTATTGAGAAATTAATATTTAAAAATCACAAAAAATTCTCAAGTAACCTACATTAAAATGGAATCAAAACATTTGGCAACGTTGCGTAGCGCGCGAGTTCAGACCATTCAATAAATTCAAACTAATTTATTTATTTACACTGACTGCAAAAACTTAAACGTGGTTAAGGTTATATTGTGCAAATGAAAATGTAAACAACCGAAGTACAGCGTTGCCAAATCACGAACAGGTTACTAGCAGCTGATTTGAAAGAATCAAATTAATTTTTGTATTTAACTATTTTTTTTTATTTTCAAAATTTCAACGATTAATACCTCATATACTATTTATTATTTAATTTAAGGAATTTTTATGGGTTTTTTATTTTAATCTATCGTATATTGACTACTACAATTGTTTCGACTCAACTGGAGCGAAAGGATTTCCTTAAAAAAAAACATAATATATGTTTATATTTTTTCTCCCTTTTTGACGTGATCTGACGTGAATCAAGTCATTGCGACGAAGAAGGAAGCCTGAATCGTCGTCGGTATCGCTGCAGGAAGTTAAAGACCCAACCGAGATCCAACAAGGGGTTTCTAGAACATGTAAATCTACGTATATATGCTTATAAATATAAATACATATATTTGTATATAGATATACAGCAGTGTGTCAGCAGTGCTATAGATAACTATGCTACGCCGTGGTATCGTGGTATAGTATGGAGACTGTATAAGTGTACTTACGCGTGAAATATTGTTATTGCATACACACGTGTTCGCGTGAGAAGGAAAGCCTCAAAGTCGATAAGACTACGTTATCTAATGGAACTTTCAGTTATACTTTAAAAACCTCCTGACATTTTATGCGAAAGCTCACTCACATTTCGTCTTTTACTTTTTTACTATTGTTGTACAACTAGAGCTTTATTGTTGAGTAAAAATTTTTATTGAGAGTTTTAGCAAAAATTCATGCTTAGAATTTTTATTTTTTAGCTCATACAAAAGTTAATTCAATGAAAAAAAAGTTTTTGAATAGAAAAAATTATTTTAAAATATTTTTTTAAGTTTTAAATTGAGATGAAAAATTTTTTTATCAAAAGTTTGAATAATTTTTGTTGCTTGATTTAAGACAAAATATTTTTAATTTAATTTTCACAATTGAAAAAATTTTTATTAAATCAAGTGAATTTTTAATCAGTGTTTTAATTATTGCAACTAAAATCAATGACTATTTAAATATAAAAATTACAAATTTTTTTATGACTATCTTTAGTAAATTTTCCAGTTGTCAAGTTTTAAATTTAAATGTCACCTCTAAATCCCATTTTTTACAACACATTAAATAAAACAAAAGAAAAGTCTGTTTTCAATTCCAACTAAAGATAGTAACTAAAAGTAGATCTTTAAAGTGTGCAATAATTAAAAGTTTAAGTCAACTTAAATTAACTAAACATTTAATTAAATATGAATTTAACGCCGGAACCTTTATTAATAATTACTTTTCTCAAAGAACAAAACTGAACTAAACTTTAAATTTCCGAGTTGTTATAATAATAAATTCAAAAATCTCAGTTAAATTATTAATTTTACTTAGTTTCAATACCCCACAAAACTTTAAAATATACAACAACAAATAATAAAATATGTAATTAAAGTTTGTTGTCATTAAAAAGTTGTGCAAACGTTTTAATTCTGTTGATTACTTAATGTTAATAGATAACACAAGTATCTCACTATAAACTTTGGACAATTTACTTATCCGAAAGTTTGTGTCGCCGTCTGTAGTCTCGGTGCATGCATATGTCTATATATAATATATAACATATAACATTATAATAGTCTTGACAGCCAAACTCTATATCTGTATATACCCTCAAAAGTATAAGTAAGAGAAGAGTTAAAGATAATATTTAACTAAAAAGGAATCTGATGAAATCTTATATCTGTAGCATTTGGGTTGTGTCTCCCGAGGCGTTTTCTCTGAGTACGGAAATTCATGCCAGAGTCATCCACTAGCACTATAATAACTACACACCGACTTAGAGTGGTGGTGGTGATCGTCGCCAAGTACTTTGGTGGATGCTCGTTAAGCTCGGAGTAAACGCCTAGCCGTTGAAGGGTTGAGGGTTGATACTAGAGGAGGTGAAGAGAGATTGAACAGGGTACCTATATCCGTCAGGCATATCGGGTCTTGTTGATAGGCAAACTGTAGACGACGAGACTCTGACTACTTTGCTTCAAGGGTTCTCATTATCATCAGCTCTATCAACTATTTCCTCTTTTCCTTTCGGTTTATCTCCAGATATAAATATAGATATATTGGCACACATTCACTCAATACATAGGGTCATTTTAACGTGCAAGAGAACAACGCATTCAACTGTGGAATGAGAGCTGACTACGAGAGCAGGAAATCCTCAAACGGATCCAGGGAAAACCGTTTAGGCACTTGGAAACGTCCAACAAACACACTAGCTATTGCCTCCGGGTTCTTCCACATCCCACATCCGGAAGACCTCAGACCTCAGTTCTCCATCCTGTTTGTGTCCTTTCCTCAATGCCTTTCCGTCAAAAGTTACTCTGTTCCGGGAACCAGAAACAACATCAACATCAGCATCAGCATCAGCATCATTGTAACTTCATCCATTTTTGTCTCATCATTTCCTGATTTAGCTAAATCGATTATTTTAGCAAGAGCACTTTGAAGTAATTCCGTCCACTGTTTTTGACTTACCGTATACCTCGAATATTTATTTGTAATGAAACTCTTCAAACAATGTAACGAAGCATGAACAGATGACTCCGATGCTGTTCTGGTATTTTGATTATCAACTCGAACTCCAGTTTCTCGTATAATACCAGTAGCTAAATAAAGAAGAGTTGGAAGAATTGATAGAGCACCTTGAGGTGAGCAAAGAGATGGAAGAGTTTCCATAATACTGAGAGTTAAAGTAATAAGTTTTCCATTTTCTTCAGAAGCAACGTAACTTTTTTGTAATAGAATAGCAGTTGTTCCTTCAGGATTAGGATTCAAAGCAGGTAATTGTCGAACTAAAACACAAAGACAAATTTCTAAAACTGCAAAAATGAATGATTTGCCTGGCTTCAATTCTCCTGTTTCTCCTCCTTCGCCCAATAATTCTAATTCTTCACGATTTATCGCTTCTGAATTAGCTGGCACCAATTTTTTTAATTCGATTAATTTTTCTTCTTCTAAATTTTCTTCAACAGCCTTTACAATTTGTTTCAGTACTTCCATTGTCATCATTTGAATTATACAGTTGTCTTGCGTCAATAAAAGTCTATGAAGAACATTACAAAGTTCAATAGGAAGTGAAATATCGGCGGTTAAAATTTTTCTAACCCACATGGAGTCTAATAAAGTAAATAGGGCGCTGAGACAGATTTTTATATTTTGTGGAGACTCAGAAGAACGTGAATTACATAGTGCTTCCATACAAATACCGAAAAGAAGATGAAAATGTTCGATACTAGTATTTGATTTGGAATTATTAATATTATTATCTGTAGGGTTATTATTGTCACTGTTATTATTACTATTATTGTTGTTATTATTTTTATTGTTATGATGATGATGGTGATGATTATTATTATTATTATTATTGTTGTTGTTGTTGTTGTTGTAGCTATTGCAATTATTATTAGGCGTTGGAATATTATCGACCGTCATGTGATTCAAATCAAATCCTTTTGTATTTAACCACAAAGCAGCAGCATGAAGAATAGGTGACCATGATTTAATATAATAAGGCCTTGCAGATTCTATTGTATCTGTTGTGTAAAATGCACCTCCTTCGTGAGGTAATTGACTTGCAAATTCTGGTGGTAATAAGAGTAAAGCATGATCACGTAATGCTGCAAGCCAATATTGACTTAAACTCAATAATTCAGGTTGTACTAAACTCAAGAGACTCTCATTTTGAAATTCAAATTGACCAAAATCATCATTGTCTGTATTTTCTGTTTTACTAATATTTCTTAACGATGAATTACGTATATTTGGAGTAGATCCGTTGTTTATCATCGCTACAACATATACTTCAGCCCATGCTTTAAGAATAGCCAATCTTTCTAAAGTTAGAAGACTTTCATTATATAATTGCGGACGTGTATGGCCATCACGTAATTTTTCTAATGATGAAACAAGCAATTGGTGAACACGTCGAAGATCATTAAGGTCCCGAGCTACTCCACTGCCTATCCAAGCACTGCAAGCTTCACAAGCGGCAGCAGTAACATGAGATGGTGTATCTGGAGAAAATGCTGGTCTTAAAGCAGCTCCTACTTGCGCCTGAAATTGCTCTAGAAGTAAATGTCCTGGGAACTCAGGTTCAGGTACTTTAGCAAACTTTTCAATAATTTCTTGAAGAGTTTTCAATCCCTCCAAACGTAATGGATCACAATCACTGGTTGCAGCAATAAAAGCCATTCGTACAAGATCAGATAGATGTAAAACTAGATAATCACCTCGACCTTTTACTTGCTGCAATTCTTTAGCGACTGATAAGTCGAAATGTGCTTGTTTATTATTATTATTATTATTATTATTATTATTATTTATACAAGTGGTTATAATACGACGGACACATTGAGCATAGTAGTAGAAGTATACTATCCTCAGAACATTGACTTGTACCAACTTAGAAATCTAGAGCAGAGTAACTATCCGCAGAGGATCTCAGATGCCAAATGGAAATGGACTAACTCTGATACTAAACATGTGTACTATCAGCATCGAACTAAACTTTACCAACTTCGAAATAAAAAATTCGACCGAAATTAGTAAAATCTCTAGTAGAATCGAAAAATGGGGGACCGAAAATTTTATAAATTCAGATAACAATAAATAATGAAAAAAACAATAAAAATTTTGGTGTTTTATAAAAAGGACTAATAATTAAACTATTTAAAGTGAGTGTAAAGTGTTGTTATGAACGTAGTAATAAAATAAATCGAGTTAAAAAATATGGTGAGGTTATGTTGACATCTGACTCGGGAATAGAGGCACAGTAGCCTCACGCCTACACGTTCACATATGTTGTTGAACGTGTACTTGGCTTGAGGCACTATTGTGCCTCCGGATGTGTGTGTGTGTTTTTTTTTCTCTCTTAGGGGGGGGGGAATCCTTTTTACGGATTCTAGGCATAGCTTTTTGGCCTGGATATGTGGCGACTTGACGCAGCGTCATACTAAAACTCGACGCTAACGCCCCTACCCACTAAACCCTAAACCCCTTTTCCTTCTTTCCTCTTATCCCTCATGGAAACCGCCGTCAGGCATTATATTACTTCGTGAAGGGAGGATCTAACTACTGCTCTTCCTTCTGGTGGCTAAGGTGTTAATTTCCTTCTTTCTGCTATTTGCTCTTCTTCTTTCGGTGGAACGCAAGTCTTTGAGGACTTCTGTTGCAAACGTGTTGGTAGCGTTCCAGGCAGCTTCTGATGACAACATTGCTTCCACTAGTGAATCTGGTCGCATTCTCTGGTTCAGGATCCTCTCCAGTTCTTCACGCTGTGGATCAAAACGAGGACATACAAAGAAGACGTGCTCCGCATCTTCAGCAACTTCTGGGCAGGACGGGGACTCCGAAGAGTCATCGTGCTTAAAGCGGTGTAGATACTTTCGAAATGGTTGGTTAAAACTTTGAAACGGTTTAAACTTGATGTTTTCTACCGTTTTTATGCAGGTGATGAGCACTGCCTCGGTTTTATGCTTGGCTAGTTGCAAGTTCATCATGTCCATCCACAAATTGACTTGTCTGAATGTAATATCAAATGCCATTTCTATCTCTTCGAGATGCTTTGCGACGATCACGACAGCTACGTCATCCGCATATGCTACGAGTTTTGCTCTCGTAGGCAATGCTATTCTCAGGAGGCCATCATACATGATGTTCCATAGCAGAGGTGTTGGAAATTTGCTAACCATCAGAAACGTACCTAACAAGCCAAAGACTTTTAAAACGAGCTGTAACGAAGAACTAGCCAGCAAGGGCTTTCTCCACGGTCCGCGCATTTTCCGGTACCTAATTTTCCAACTTTACTGAGTCTCTCTCATTCGTTGAAACGTCCCCTCCACAGTCACCTCGAACGAGCCATCTCATTGGCGCTTACTTTTTCCCCCACTACCCGCAACGACAGTATATCAGTAGCAGCGCAGCGGGCCTGAAGCTCATTAGTTCCAGTGCCTTCAACGTCTACAGCTCCAGCGAAGCAGTGCAACTCAACTTCCAGCGCGCAAGGCTGGCAACAAATAGTGAACTACGGATAAGTAAGCGAGCAAGGCTTACTTACTCCCAACCAACAAGCCACTTCAACTCTTACGGACCATCTCAGCAGTACGGACCATCTCAAGGACCTTTCAACAACGGAGTCAACTGTAAGCGCGCAAGGCTTATCCAGTTATCACAATCTTAACAACAAGCGTGCAAGGCTTGTCGTAACTAGCCAGTCTACTAACTTACCAGTTCTTCTCAGAGCTTGAAAACCAAACAGCTCTTCTCAGAACTAAACAACCAGCTCTCTTTTGAGAGCGAGTGACCTTGAGTCACCGCCTAGCCATCTTTGGGCTATTTCTGTCATCTCGACAGACATCAGCACATCTCAGAGACAATCTCAACCAAAGGCCTTTCTCAAGGCCACCAATCGAATCAAGTCACGTACGAGCTCAATTCAAGACTAAGGAAAACTCCAGTACAAAGAGTCCTCTCGAGTAGGCATTAACATTTCTGTTCCCTCGAGCCGGATTTTCCTTAGCTTTGAGCTCTCACCTAACTTGTCAGCTACAGTAAGACTTCTCAAAGCACACCTCAATCGGCGCTTCATTTTGAGCCTATTTTTCACCCTCTGCGCATTGCGGAGCACTGAGTGCTGCGGGGAGCGGTATCAAGTAGACCCTCAAGATGTCTACACTCCAAGCCAGATTGACACTTCAACACTCAAGATTTGCGTTCATCACATCGCTTCAGAAGGAGATTGAATCAGGCACTCACACAACGATTAACATCCACGTTGCTCGAGCCAAATTGATGATGCTCAACACAAACTGGGAAAAGTTTGATGCCGAACACGAGAAAATCATCCTATCTAAGGCCGAGATTCCTTCAGATGACTCATATGCCAAGCACAACGCCTACGAGACAGCTATACAATGTGTCGTCAACATTCAAGCAGCTCTTAAAGGAAGAATTACTGAGCTCGAATCGGAACGTCTCCAGACTGACAATAGCTGCAACGAAGGTTCTAATGTAAGACTATTATCACTGCCGAATATTCTAATTCCACGGTTCTATAGGAACTTTGGAGATTAGAGACCCTTCTCAGACCTGTTCGTCTCATTGGTCGGAGAGAATACAACCATCTCCAACGCTGAAAAATTTGTACATCTCTGCAACAGCCTCTCAGGCAATGCTGCTAGCATTATTGCCAATATTCCGATCTCTGCTGACTCCTTCCAGATAGCTTGGGACATGCTAGTCGAAAGATACGAAAACAAGAGACTTCTTATCGCAGCGCAATTGGATAAACTGTTACACCTGCAGACACCAGAAATCAGATCATCAACTACGCTCTACTCACTTCTCAATACTGTGTCGGAATCAACTAATGCGCTTAAAGCTCTCGGAATCTCAATCGACACATGGGATGCTATTTTAGTTCAACTCATGACGCAGCACCTTGATCCTAAAACATGAGAAGAGTGGGAAATACACCTTGGACCTATAACTGAGTTCCCATCTCGAAACCAACTCACCGATTTTCTCACTGGCGCAGCTCGAGCACTAGAAAGCATTGAAGCTCAACAAAAGCCATCTCAACCAGCAAGAAGTCGTCACGTCACGACCGAACACCCAGACACATCCTCTCCAAGTGAGTCACCACCGTACATCAACGACTAGTTTTAGTCATCTCAGCCTGAGCAAGTGTCTTCTCAGACAAAAGCAGTAGCTTGACCTAAGACTGATCCCTGACAGTAGAGGACCTAAGACTAATCCCTGACAGTAGAGGACCTAAGACTGATCCCTGTGGTACTCCTCCGGAGATGTCGTACACTTCCGTACCATTCTTCGTGTCATATTTCAGAATCCTATTCGTGAAGTAGCTCGCTTCTATTCTGCGAAGGTATCCTGGTACGTTTTGTTCCTCTAGTGCTCGCATTACGCAGTCCCAGTTAGCGGAGTTGAAGGAATTCTTGATGTCCAAAGCAGCCACCAAGCAGTATTTCTTCTTTCCACCCTTCCATCTCGTTCCGGCGATTGCATCCTTGGCTGTATCAACAACCAATTTGATCGCATCCAGAGTTGACCGTCCTTTTAGGAAACCAAACTGGTTCTCTGCCAGGAGTGGATCGACTAAAGCCTCTATTCTCTGATGAATTATGCACTCGAATATCTTGCCGGCCATGTCCAAAATGCAGAGTGGTCGGTATGATGACGGTTCTTCCGGTGGCTTTTTCCCCTTCGGAAGTAGCACTAGCCGGTGCTGGTTCCACTTCTGGGGAAATGTCCCTTCCTTCAGGCATGTATCGTAAACGTCCAGGAATAATGTCGGTACTGCCCTAAGTATTGATTTCAGGGCAATATTAGGGATTCCGTCCAATCCCGGCGCCTTATTATTCCCTACTCGATTGCCTGCCTCTATCAGCTCGTCCAACTTGATAGTTGGGGTGTCTTCAGGGTTGAGCTGTTCCAACTTGTAGGTGAATACCGGCTGTTGGGGAAACAGCGCAGTAACAATTTTCTTGAGGAGCTGTGGACACGTAGGTGATGGCATTGGCTGGCATTTCAGGTGGGTCATAACCACCTTATATGGTCTGCCCCATGGATCTCTCTCTACTTCTACGACCAGTTCCTTCCAGCAGCGTCTTTTGCTTTCTATAATAGATCTGTTTAGTTCTCGACAGGCCTTTTTATACTCTGCCAACAGCTCTACGGAGTTAGGTCGTCTGTAGCCACGCTGGGACTTTCTTTTTTTTTTAAGACACTCCGAGCGTAGAATGCTAATGTGATCGTTCCACCAGTGCACCGAAGGTCTTGAATTCATGCCACGTTTTCGAGACATACTGCCGTCGCAAGCCTGGGTGACTCTTCTCATTAGGTCCTTGGTCTTCTCTTCAGCAGTTTCTACGATGATCGGATCGCACTCTAGGGCTACTACTAAAGCAGTGAGGTCGAGAGATTTAACTTTCCACCCAACCACGCTAGCGCTCCTGTTGACTCTTGTTAGATTTTGGCCAGTTGATATTTCCCATAGTATCGCACTATGGTCACTGGCTGTGTAGATGTTCAATACTTTCCAAGAAAAACCTCTTCAGGCTAAGCAACTGCTGACAAATATAAGGTCGACAATTGAGTTTACCTCTCCCTTAGTATACGTTGGCGTGTCACCGGTATTAAGAAGGATCACGTCCAGTGTGGCCATTGCCTCGAGAAGTGCTTTTCCAGGTGAATTGGTGAACTTGCTGCCCCAGTCTGCTGCCCAGGAATTGAAGTCACCAGCTATTGCCACGGGAAAGTGTTTTCTTGCGTCCTCAGTTAGCCGATCAAAGAAGTCTTCAAACTGTTCATTAGAGAGACTAGGTGGTGCATAGCAGCTGTAGAAGCGGAGGCCATGCTGCTACGAAGCCAGCTTCTTTATTGTTGACTGGTTTCTGAAGAGGACATTTACCGCAGGACCAGATGACGGCTTTGTTAGTGCTGTCGGATTCCCAGGGTTGATTAGTCAGGTGTCTATAAGGCTCACTGATAAGTGCTACGTCTGCCTTTAATTCGCGTACAGTTTGCATGAGCAGGTCATGCACAGCCTCACGATGATTGAGGTTGAGCTGCAATATCTTCATGTTCTTGGCTTCGTTATCTTTTGGAGCGCTTCTTGGAAGACGAGGCATCTGCTTGTGCCTGCATGGTGTGCCGCCTTTTCTACGCCGTGCTGTTCAACGCACAGTGCACATTTAGCTAGATTTTTACAATCAGCAATTTTGTGTCCTTCTTTTCCGCACCTTATACAGTGCTTAGACCGGTCGACTTCGCTTTTGCACTGAGATTCGACGTGCCCAAAGTGCCAGCATTTAGAGCATTGTATGGGTCTCTTCATTGCTCTCATTCGGCAATTGACCAAGCCGATCCTCATTTTGCAGTATCCCTCCAGTAACTTTTGTGCTGCAGCGGTTGGCAGTGACACTGTTGCTGTCTGCGTACCCCTAAAGGCTTTACAGATCTTGATTGCCTCTAGAGGTATTTCACAACTTTCTCCAGCTTCCCTCTTTAGAGCGGTCTGAATATGCTCTTTCGTCGTGTCGTCATCGACATCTCGGATCTCGATGGTCTCCTGTGGTCCTTTGCAGATCACTTCGGCCTCCTCCTTAAGGATGTCTGCAATCGTCTTTTGAAGGGCTTGGCCTTTGTCAGTGCTCTTCCTCGAAATCGTAATCAACAAATTGCCATTTCTGGTCTTGTTGATCTTATCTACCGTTGAACGAACCTGCTCATCTGGGACGTCCTGCTTTGTGCGACGCAGAATCTCGGCATACTTTGTTTTTTTGGCCGGGCAGATGATCAGTGCGTCGGGTCTGATCCATTTGCGTGGTTTTTTCTGCTTAGGCTCTGGCCTGGGCTCCTTCGGCGGCTGCTTTGAGAGTTGCTCTTCTAGCTAGCTTCCTCTTCTTCTTAGACTATACTTTTTCCAAATTAGTTGTTTTCTTAGGTTCGCGCGCGTGTGTGTGTGTGTGTGTGTGTTTTTTTTTTCCCTTTAGGGGGGGGAATCCTTTTTACGGATTCTAGGCATAGATGTTGGCCCGGATATGTGGCGACTCGACGCAGCGTCATACTAAAACTCGACGCTGACGCCCCTACCCACTAAACCCTAAACCCCTTTCCTCTTTCCTCTAATCCCTCATGGAAACCGCCGTCAGGCATTACTTCGTGA
>CAJNRD030001119.1:16726584-16737282 GCA_905319865.3 Cotesia congregata | reverse complement strand
TTTATTAAAATTTATTTTCTATTTTTTAGTTTGGTATTCTATAAAAAGCGTGTTTTTAGTTTTTTTAAACTATTATTTATTTCGAGATTACTTCGAAATTTTCGGTTCGATCAATTGAAACCTGAAAATTACTTATGAAAATGATAAAACTGCGTCGAACGCCACCGACGGCGTGAAAATCGGTTAATCCATTCAAAAGTTATTGCGATTTGAAAATTCCAAAAATAGTGTTTTATGAAACTTTTATCAGACTTTTGAGCTGGGAGAGCTCAAATGCATAAAAATATTATCTCTTTGAACTCAGCGAGCTTAAATTTTAGTTTTAATCGTGGTAAAAAATATTTATGTAGACCCGAAACTGCCAACAGCTCCTGTGACCGCTGCTCCAGGAAGTTGTAAAGTTATCTTTGATCGATTGTCTTTGAATTTTAAAAACCCACAGACATTTTGCTTGTAGTCTAAATAAAAAATATTTTCGAAGACCCGGAATTGCAAACAGTTCCTGTAACCGCTGCTCCAGGAAGTTGTAAAGTTATTTGCGATCGATTGTTCTGTAATTATTAAAACACACCAAGATTTTGCTTTTAATCTTGGTAAAAA
Source organism: Cotesia congregata (assembly GCA_905319865.3). Classification (NCBI taxonomy): domain Eukaryota; kingdom Metazoa; phylum Arthropoda; class Insecta; order Hymenoptera; family Braconidae; genus Cotesia; species Cotesia congregata. The sequence goes on along the minus strand of CAJNRD030001119.1, from coordinate 16,736,682 downwards.
ATATTTTTAAGAATCTGGAACTGCTAACAGCTCCTGTGACAACTTCCTAGAGCAGCAGTCACAGGAAAATTAATTAATTTTTAATTATCTTTTGTATTTTAATTTTTTTAGCACCTATTTCTTATGATTACCACATTTTTAATCGTCTATGTTATAAATTGTAAGAATTTACATTTGTAAATATTTAGAGATGTCCAGAATTGAAGATATCTAAATTTAGCGGTCTATATTTAGAGATGTCTATTTTTTGAGTTTACGAATAATTAAAACTGACTATTTTTTTATATTTCTAAATTTTCAATTGTCTTTTTACTGAATTGTCTAAATTTATTCTATTCCTTCTAATTGGCGTCATTTGCTCTTCTTCTTTCTATGGACCGCAGGTCTGAGAAAACTCATGGCATTGACAAACGTGTTTGTAGCGTTCCAGGCAGCCTCTGATGACAGCATTGCTGCTACTATTATCTCTGGTTGGATTTTCCTCTTCAGGATATTCTCCAGCTAATCTCGCTGTGGGTAAAAACGTGGGCACTTAAAGAAAACGTGCTCTGCATCATCAATGACTCCTAGGCAGGACGGGCACTCTGGGGAATTATCATGCTTGAAGCGGTGGAGATACGCCCGGAAACAGCCGTATCCTGATAACATCGGTGTAAGATAATAGTTGACCTCACCGTGACTCCGGTTTAGCCAAACGTTGATCCTTGGTATGAGACGATGCGTCCACCTACCCTTCACTGTGGCATCTAACTGTAGTTGCCATCGACTTATGCTCCTCTGCCGCTCTTCTGTTCCAAGCTCCTCAGCGCTTAGTGTGTTCGACTTCTTTCGGTGGTAAAGGATCCGTCTCTCCTTAGCTTAGACTCTGAGAGGCAAAGTTCCGGAAATGACACACACTGCTTCCATAGATATTGTGCGGAAGGTACTTGCTACTCTTAAGGCACTCAGACAGTAGACTGGTCCAGCCTTTCTCCATGATTCTTGCTTTTCTACTGCGTACGTCCAGATAGATATTCCGTAAGTGAGCACTGATGTGACTACAGATGATAGTAGTAGTCTTCTGCTCTGCTTTGGGCCTCCGACGTTTGGAATCAGTCGTGCTAATAGTTGACTTCGCCATGATTTCGGTTCAGCCAAACATCAATCTTTGGTATGAGGCGGTATGTTCATCTTCCTTTTGCTGCGGCGTCCCACTCAAGTTGCCATCGCGAGATGCTGTGCTGCCGTTCTTCTGTTCTAAGTTCTTCGGGGCTCAGTGTAATTGACCTTTTTCGTTGGTAAATGGCCCGTCTTTCCTCTGCTAGTACTCTAAGCGGCAGGGTTCATGCAATGATGCATACTGCTTCTTCTGATATTGTGCGGAAGGCACTGGCAACTCTCAGAGCGGTCTGTCTGTAAATTGGACCCGCTTTTCTCCAAGATTCTTGCGTTTCTAATGCGTCAGCCCAAATGAATATACCATATGTGAGCACAGATGTTACGACTGATGACAGAAGTAGTCTTCTGCTCTGCTTTGGTCCACCAACGTTAGGCATCAGTCGTTCTAGGCTCGCTCTAACTACTGATGCTTTGGTAGTCTCATGTTCGACTTGTTGCTTGAAATTGAGTCGGGCATCAAGCATCACTCCCAGGTACCGAATGTACGATTGTGATGTGATCTCATGTTCTCCAACTTCCAACTTGATGGTTTCTATCGCTTTCCTGCTGGTAATGAGCACTGCTTCGGTTTTATGCTTAGCTAGTTGCAAGTTCACCGTATCCATCCATAAGTTAATCCGTTTAAATGTAATGTCGAAGGCCAGATTTATCTCTTCAAGGTGCTTCGCGACAATCACTACAGCAACATCATCTGCATATGCTACCAGTTTCACTTCTGCTGGCAATGCTATTTTCAGGAGACCGTCATACATGATGTTCCATAGCAGAGGACCTAGAACTGAGCCCTGTGGTACACAACCAGTAATATAATACTCCTTAAGACCACTTTTTGTGTCGTATTTGAGGACTCTGTTTGTAAAGTAGCTTGCTACCATTCTACGCAAATACCCTGGGACTCGTTTCTCTTCAAGGGCGCGCATTACACAGTCCCCGTTAGTGGAGTTAAAAGCATTTTTGATGTCTAATGCAGCCACCAAACAATACATTTTTGTGCCGGGATTCCATCTTTTTCCAGCAATCGCATCCTTAGCTGTGTTGACGACCAGGTTGATTGCATCCAGGGTTGACCGTCCTTTTCGGAAACCAAGTTGGTTATCTGCCAGGAGTGAATCAACTACTGCTTCGATTCTTTAGTGAATTATCCGCTCTAATATTTTACCCGCCGTGTCTAACATGCAGAGTGTACGGTGAAAGATGGTTCGTCAGGTGGCTTCTTTCCTTTCGGGAGCAGTACAGGTCTTTGCCACTTTCACCTTTCAGGGAAGACTCCTTCTTTGAGACACGCATTGTAGGTATCTATGAATAATGCCGGCGCTGCATTAATGGATGTTTTTAAAGCAATGTTTGGAATTCCATCCAATCCTGGCGCCTTATTATTCCCTACACGATCGCATGCCTCCATCAATTCCTCCTCTGTGACAGGTGGGATGTCTTCAGGGTCAGGCTGCAGTGATAAATGGATCAACTCACGTTACTGAGGAAACAACGTACAGACGATTCTCTCCAGTAGCTGTGGGCAGGTAGGTGACGGCATTAGTTGATATTTCAGGTGGGTCATGACCACCCTGTACGGTCTGCCCCACAGATCGTTCTCTACCGCTTCAACGAGTTCCTTCCAACAACGTCTTTTGCTATCTTTGATGGCTTTATGCAATTCTCGACGGGCCTTTTTGTACTCCCTATCTTTGATGGCTTTATTTAGTTCTCGACGGGCCTTTTTGTACTTTGCTACCAGTTCTGCAGAGTTAGGTCGACGGTAGCCATGCTGAGATATGCTTCTTCTTTTAAAACACTCTTTACGAAGAGCGCTGATGTTATCGTTCCACCAGTGTACCGAAGATCGGTGATGCATGCCACGTTTCCGGGGCATACAAGCGTCGCAGGCCTGGGTCACTCTCATCATTAGCTCTTTTGCTTTCTCTTCAGCACTCCCTGTGGCAGTCAGGTCGGCATCTAAGGCTACTATCAAGGTAGCTGGGTCAAATGCTTTTACTTTCCATCCAACTGCGTTAGTTTGTCTTGTTGCTTTTCGAGGGTTCTGGCCAGTTGATACTTCCCAAAGGACGGCGTAGTGGTCGCTGGCAGTGTAGGTGTTCATAACTACCCAAGAATAGTTTCCTCTCGTAAGACTGCTGCTCACGAACGTAAGATCCACTATAGAGCTTGCCTCTTCCTTTGAATATGTTGGTGTCTCACCAGTGTTAAGGAGGACAACATCTAGTGTGGCTATTGCTTCAAGTAGAGCCTTTCCCCGTGAATTGGTGAACTTGCTACCCCAGTCTACTCCCCAGGAATTGAAGTCACCTGCGATTGCTACGGGAAAGTGTTGCCTTGCATCTTCGGTTAGACGATCAAGAAAATCGATGAAATACTCCAAAGAAAGACTCGGCGGGGCATAGCAGCTGTAGGAACGAATTCCGTCTAGCCATGCTACTACAAATCCAGCTTCTCTGTTGTTGACTTCTTTCTGGAATGGTGATTTATTACACGACCAAATGACTGCTTTGTTGGTACTGTCCGATTCCCAGGGTTGGGTACTTAGATTATATGGTTCTGCTATCAGTACTAAGTCTAGCTCTAGTTCGCGCACGGTTTGTATGAGCAAGTCATGCGCAGCCTCACAATGATTGAGGTGAGCTGCAGTATCTTCATGCTCGTTTATTTATCATTTTCTCGAGCGCTTCTTTGAATAACGGGCACATCTGTATGTGCCAGCAAGGTGGGCAGCGTCCTGCGCACTTTGATCGTCAGTGCATAATACACATTTGGCTAGATTTTTGCACTAAGCAATCTTGTGTCCTCTTCCGCATCTTATGCAGAGCTTGGATCGGTCGATTTCACCTTTGCACTGAGATCCAAAGTGCCCAAAGTGCCAGCATTTGAAGCATTAAATCAGCTTCTTTGTTGCTCTCATTCGGCAGTTGACCCAGCCAATCCTTATTTTGCTGTTTCTTTCCAGTAGCTGTTGTGCTGCAGCTGCTGGTAATGTCACTGTAGCCGTTTGCGTACCTCTGTAGGCCTTACGGATCTTGATAGCCTCTAGTGGCCTAATGGCGTCAACTTGACAGGTTTTCTCCTGTGTAGCACGGGAAGTGTGCAGCAATGATGAGCACCAATCTTCGTCCAGTTTCTCAAACCTTTGAAGGGTGTTAGCTACACTAGTCGTCTTGGACTTTATCTCCTTGTGGATGTTGACCTTCGATTGGACAAAGTCATTTAACTCACTGGTCAGCTTTTTGAGGCGTTTGAGCGCTTGTGACCGCTTCATTTCAGCGCTTGCGTTAATCGCTGCTTGTTGGGCATGAGGCCCGTTTCTACTCTTGTTTGTTTCCTGTAAATTACTCATACTTTTTGATTCACCAGCGCATCGTGCGGGGTGGAGCGGGTTGTCATAACTAGGAACGGGTGTACCCTCGGAGATAGTACTCCTACCCCAGTTCCCTGAGGCCTAGCCGATACTTAGCCAGTCCCGGAATACACGGACGGACTAGACTTGCTCGGGGCGGTGAAGATTCCGATCTCTAACACTCACTGCGTACTTTCTGATCAAGGCCCGAAGTGACTGGCTCCTGATCCACTGCTGCAACTTACACCTCGGCAGAGCAAGCTCACATCAGCCGTGGTCTGCATCGTCGGAAACTACGATACAAGTTCCGGACACTCCCAGTGAGGTACAGCAGGGACCAATCGTCTTGTTAGGTCAGTTAGTGTGACCAACCCATTCAAGGGGAGTTTTGTCCACGGGAGCTTATTTTGTTTAGTTATTTTGCTTGGCTCCTACCCGCTGTACCTCATCAACTAAGATATTAAGTGTCATCCAAGGACAGCGAGCGTTCTCCCATCCGCTCTGGGAGACGCGCCCGGTGGCAGTATCTCTTCTGCCCCGAGTGTGTGTGTTTTTTTTTTTTTTTTTTTTGCTTTTTTTTTTTCATAGATGTTGGCCCAGCTATGTGGCGACTCGACGCAGCATCATACTAAAACTTGACGCTGACGCCCCTACCCACTAAACCCTAAACCCCTTTCTCTTCTATCCTCTGATCCCCCATAGTACCGCCGTAAGGCATTTCTTCGCGGGGGGAGGAATTAGCTGCCGCTCTTCCTTCTGGTGGCTAAGATGTTTTCTTCCTTCTAGGTTCTGTCTTTTGCTCTTTTTCTCTCGATGGAACGCAGCTCTGTAAGCACTTCTGTGGCAAAAGTTTTCGTTGCATTCCAGGCAGCTTCTGAAGACAGCATTGCTTCTACGATTGACTCTGGTTGAATTATCTTCTTCAGGATCTTCTCCAGCTCCTCACGTTGTTGATTGAAACGCGAGCACTCGAAAAAAACGTGCTCTACATCTTCAGTGGCTCGAGGGCAGGACGGGCACTCCGGAGAGTCGTCATGCCTAAAGCGATGAAGATAAGCCCGAAAGCAGCCATGTCCTGACAACATCTGTGTTAGGTAGTAGTTGACCTCACCGCGATTCCGGTTAAGCCAAATGTCGATCTTTGGTATGAGACGATGCGTCCATCTACCCTTCTCTGCGGCATCCCACTGAGATTGCCATCGTGCGATGCTGTGCTGTCTTTGTTCCGTTCTGAGTTCTTCTGCGCTCAGAGTTGTTGACCTCTTTCGTTGGTAAAGGTTCCGTCTTTCTTCAGCTAGGACTCTGAGAGGTAGAGTTCCAGAAATGACGCACACTGCTTCCTCAGATATTGTGCGGAAGGCGCAAGCTACTCTTAGGGCACTCAGACGGTATACTGGCCCAGCCTTTCTCCATGCTTCTTGTAATTCTAGCGCATCAGCCCAAATGGATATTCCGTACGTAAGCACTGATGTGACTACAGTTGCTAACAATAGTCTCCTACTCTGCTTTAGCCCTCCGACGTTAGGCATCAGTCGTGCTAGACTAGCCCTCACTACTGATGCTTTGGCACTGACATGCTCCACTTGCTGCTTGAAATTGAGTCGGGCATCAAGCATCACTCCCAGATATCGGGTGTAAGGTTGTGATGTGATTTCTTGTTCGCCGACTTTCAGCTTAATGGTCTCTACCACTTTTCTGCTGGTAATAAGCACTGCTTCAGTCTTGTGTTGCGCCAGTTGCAGGTTCACTGCGTCCATCCACCGGTTAACGCGCTCAAAAGTGAGATCAAACATATGGTTTATCTCGTCAAGGTGTTTGGCAACAATCACTACGGCTACGTCATCTGCATATGCTACGAGTTTGACGTTTCTTGGAAGAGTTAGTATTTATAGACCGTCATACATAATATTCCATAGGAGCGGGCCTAGAACTGAACCTTGTGGTACACCTCCAGTAATATCATACTCCCTCGGACCGTTCTTCGTGTCATACTTCAAGACCCTATTTTCAAAGTAGCTTGTTACGATCTTAAGAAGGTATTCTGGTACATTCTTCTCTTGGAGGGCCTGCATGATGCATTCCCAATTGGCGGAGTTGAATGCGTTTCTGATGTCTAGGGTCGCCACCAGGCAATACTCTTTCGCTCCACCTTTCCATCTGGTTCCTGCGATTGCTTTCTTGGCCGTATCAACAACCAGTTTGATTGCGTCCAGGGTTGATCGTCCTTTTCGGAATCCATACTGATTGTCTGCCAGGATTGGGTCGACTACTGCATTTTTTCGTTGATGATTTATGCGCTCAAATATCTTACCCGCCGTATCTAGCATGCAAAGTGGTCGGTAAGATGACGGTTCTTCTGGTGGCTTCTTCCCTTTAGGTAACAGTACCAATCGTTGCTGTTTCCACTTACGAGGAAAAGTCTCCTCCTTGAGGCATGCAGTATAAGCGTCTAGGAATAATGTTGGAGCTGCCTTTATGATGGTTTTTAAGGCTAAATTAGGGATTCCGTCCAATCCCGGTACTTTATTATTCCCTACACCGTTACAAGCCTCCAGCAATTCTTCTTCAGTGACAGGTGGGATGTCGTCCAATTCGCCTGGCGCTAACTGGTAATCGAAGTTGCGTTGCTGTGGAAACAGTGCAGTGACAATTTTCTGAAGAAGTTGGGGACACGTAGGTGATGGCATTTGTTGTTTTTTCAGGTGGGTCATAACCACCTTATAAGGCCTACCCCACACGTCTTTATCCACTTCGTTGATGAGCTCTTTCCAGCATTGTCTCTTACTATCCTTGATGGCTTTGTTCGATGATCGACGGGCTTTTTTGTATTCTGCGACCAGCTCTGCAGAGTTAGGTCGTCGATAGCCACGCTGAGACTTTCTTCTTTTTTTAAGACACTCTGAGCGTAGAGTGCTAATGTGATCATTCCACCAGTGCACCGAAGGTCTTGAGTTCATGCCACGTTTCCGAGACATACTAGCGTCGCAAGCCTGGGTGACTCTTCTCATTAGGTCCTTGGTCTTCTCTTCAGCAGTTTCTACCATGATCGGATCGCAGTGTAAGGCTACTACTAAAGCAGTGGGGTCGAGAGATTTAACTTTCCACACAACCGCGCTAGCGCTTCCGTTGTCTCTTGTTAGTTTCTGGCCAGTTGATATTTCCCACAGTATCGCACTATGGTCACTGGCTGGGTAGATGTTCAATACTTTCCAAGAAAAACCTCTTCAGGCTAAGCAACTGCTGACAAATGTGAAGTCGACAATTGAGCTTGCCTCTCCCTTCGTATACGTTGGCGTGTCACCAGTGTTAAGAAGGATCACATCCAGTGTGGCCATTGCCTCGAGAAGTGCTTTCCCACGTGTATTAGTGAACTTGCTGCCCCAGTCTGCGGCCCAGGAATTGAAGTCACCAGCTATTACCACGGGAAAGTGTTTTCTTGCGTCCTCAGCTAGCCGATCAAGGAAGTCTTCAAACTGTTCATTAGAGAGACTAGGTGGTGCATAACAGCTGTAGAAGCGGAGGCCATCTACCCACGCTGCTACGAAGTCGGCTTCTTTGTTGTTGGCTGTTCTCTGAAAAGGACATTTACCGCAGAACCAGATGACGGCTTTGTTAGTGCTGTCAGATTCCCAGGGTTGATTACTCAAGTGTCTATAAGGCACACTTATAAGTGCTACGTCTGCCTCTAATTCACGCACAGTTTGCATGAGCAGGTCATGCGCAGCCTCACAATGATTGAAATTGAGCTGCAATATCTTCATGTTCTTAGCTTCGTTATCTTCTGGAGCGCTTCTTGGAAGACGGGGCATCTATTCAAGCCTGCATGGTGGGTCGCCTTTTCTAAGCCGTGCTGTTCAACGCACAGTGCACATTCAGCTGAATTTTTACAATCAGCAATTTTGTGTCCTTCTTTTACGCACCTTATGCAGTGCTGAGACCGGTTGACTTCGCTTTTACACTGAGATCCGATGTGCCCAAAGTGCCAGCATTTAAAGCATTGTATGGGTCTCTTCGTTGCTCTCATTCAGCAATTCGACCAGCCTATCCTTATTTTGCAGTTCCCCTCCAGTAACTTTTGTGCTGCAGCTACTGGTAGTGACACTGTGGCTGTCTGTGTACCCCTAAAGACTTTACGGATCTTGATTGCCTCTAGTGGAATTTCACAACTTTCTCCAGCTTCCCTCTTTAGAGCGGTCTGAATATGCTCTTTCGTCGTGGCATCATCGACATCTCGGATCTCGATAGTCTCCTGTGGCCCTTTGCAAATCACATTGGCCTCCTCCTTAAGGATGTCCGCGACCGTCTTTTGCAGACCTTGGCCTTTGTCAGTACTCTTCCTCGAAATCGTAATCAACAACTCTCCACTTCTGGTCTTGTTGATCTTATCCACAGTTGAACAAACCTGCTCATCTGGGACGTCCTGCTTTATGCGACGCAGAATCTCGGCATACCTTGTTTTCTCGGCCGGGCGGATGATCAATGCGTCGGGTCTGATCCATTTGCGCGGTTTTTTCCGCTCAGGCTCTGGCCTGGGCTCCTTCGGCGACTGCTTTGAGAGTTGCTCTCTAGCTAGCCCTCTCTTCTCCTTCTTAGACTGTACTTTTTCCCAGTCAGTCGTCTTCTCGAGTTCGTCGCCCTGTCCTGCCAGTTGTTGGGGAGAACTTTTTTTCAGATCCTTCTTCTTAGAGACTTTGTCGGTTGGCTCTGGCGAATTTCGGTCTTTTCTCTTTCCAGACCTTGTGTCAGTTTCACCCTGGTCCTCAGCAGCAGATTCACCGTCACCGTCGGCTCCAGTGTCCATTGCTTCTTCCGTCTCAACTTCAGTTTCAATGCGGCGTCGTGATGACTGCCATTCCTCGTCCAGTTTCTTGAATCTTCCAAGAGCATTGACTACACCGGTTGTCTTAGTCTTTATCTCCTTGTGGATATTGACCTTAGTTTGGACAAACTCTTGCAGCTCAATGGTCAGCTTTTCAAGGCGCTCCAACGCTTGCGTTCTCTTCATTTCAGCGCTTGCTTCAATCGCTCCTTGTTGGGCATGAAGCCCGTTTCTATTCTTGGTTGTTTCCTGTAAATTACTCATACTTTTTGATTCACCAGCGCATCGTACGGAGTGGAGCGGATTGTCATAACTAGGAACGGGTGTACCCTCGGAGATAGTACTCCTACCCCAGTTCCCTGAGGCCTAGCCGACACAGCCAGTCCTGGAATACACGGACGGACTAGACTCGCTCGAGGCGGTGAAGATTCCGATCTCTAACACTCACTACGTACTTCCTGATCAAGGCCCGAAGTGACTGGCTCCTGATACACTGCTGCAACTTACACCTCGGCAGAGCAAGCTCATATCAGCCGTGGTCGAAATCAGTCGTCGGAAACTACGATACAGGTTCCGGACACTCCCAGTGAGATACAGCAGGGACCGATCGTCTTGTTAGGTCAGTTAATGTGACCAACCCATTAAAGGGGAGTTTTGTCCACGAGAGCGTATTTTGTTTGGTTATTTTGCTTGACTCCTAACCGCTGTACCCCATCAACTAAGAGATTAAGTGTCATCCAAGGACAGCGAGCATCCTCCCATCCGCTCGGGGAGA
>CAJNRD030001119.1:16695398-16725192 GCA_905319865.3 Cotesia congregata | reverse complement strand
AAAAATGATTTTTTTCTTATTTTTTTTTGAGATTTTTCGAAATTTCTCAAAATCCATCGGTCCGAATCGGTTCGAATTCTCGGGATATCTAAGTTTAAGAGAAGTCTTTAGAACGCTGCTTAGTACGTTCCAATCAGTTCAGTCATTCAAAAGTTATAAGCGAGTCAAATAGTCACATAGTCACATAGTCACATAGTCACATAGTCACTTAGTCACATAGTCACATAGTCACATAGTCACACACACATACATACACAAACACACACACACACACACAGCATGGAGAAGAAAACAACAAGAAGAGGCCGCTGTCTACGCTCAGCCCTTCCTCAGAAAACAAGAAGCCAGCACAGAAAAAGCCAGCCCGGGGCGACACCTGGACTAAAGTGACTGGGCAAAAGAAAAGGAAGGAAACAAAACAGGAGCCCGCAGCACAATCTAGTGAAACCCAAAACCAACCAAGTACGGCTGGCACTAAGAAACCAAGGAGAACGAAGACAAGAACAAAAGCTGTCCTTGTCCAACCGGACGAAGCGCGAACATACGCCGATCTCCTTAAGGAAATTAAGGCCAAGGTAAGCCCTGTCGAAACAGGCGTAGACATAAGGTCTATCAAAAAGACGAAACATGGAGGCGTTCTCCTTGAAATTTCTCGAAAGACCGAGGAAAGTAAGGCAATCACCGATGCAGTAAAGTCAGCTACTGTAAACATCGGCACGGTCAAGACGCTAACACCAACAGCAACGATCGAGATCCTTGACCTGGATGAAATCTTTACCGAGAGCGAAGTCCGTGAAGCACTCAAACGTGAATTCCCTGACAGCCTGGAGGTCAAACGGGTCAATTTGACAAAGCCCACACCACGAGGTAATCGGGCAGCCTTCTGCGAGCTAGACGAGCCCAGTGCGATTAAGGCCCTTGACAAGGCCCGTATACGGATCGGTTTGGTGAACTGTCGAATACGCCCAGTAGTAAAAGTAACATGTTGTTTTAAATGTCTTGGTTATGGACACCACACACGTCAGTGTGCGGGACCAGACAGAAGCCAGTGCTGTTACAAATGTGGCAGAGAGAACCACAAGGCCGTAAAATGCACGGAGAAGCTAAAATGCTTCCTTTGTGCTTCGGACACAGATGGTCAGGATAGTCTGAGCCATATTTCTGGCACTGGAGCTTGCATGGCATTCCGCAAAGCACTTGCAGAAGCCACGAGAGGTCAGAAATGACACGCATACTACAAGGCAACCTGAATAGGTGCGCCTTGGCGCAAAACCTGCTGCGCCAGCGTGTTTTTGATGATAAAATTGACGTCTGCTTTATCTGCGAGCGATATCTAACCATCGAAGGTAAGACATGGTTCGCAGACAAAACGGGCACTGCAGCAATTTGGATTGTGAACACAAAGAACGTTACCGTCAACAACAGCGGAAGTGGAGCAGGTTTTGTCTGGATCCAAACCCCCACAACCTACTTCATGAGCGTCTATCTCTCACCTAACGAAGGGATTAGTGTGTTCCGACAGAAACTGTCAAATATTGAAGATGCGATCATTAAGTTCGACGGTGAAGTTATCGTAACCGGAGACTTCAACGCTAAATCAGCTGAGTGGGGCGCTGTTTTCTCCGATACCAGAGGAAACGAGGTCGCTGACGTCGCGGCTAGACGACCTCATAGTGCTGAACACCGGGAGCACAACAACCTTTAGAAGACCAGGGTACCAAGAATCCATCCTCGACATTTCATTGGCGACTCCAAGGACTGCCAACATGATCGAAGACTGGGTAGTATCCGAAGAATACAGTGGCAGTGATCACCCGTTCGTGACATACAGCGTCAGATTAGCATTTGCTCCGGTTTCACAACGCGACGGTTCTAAGCGGAAGTGGAATGCCAAAAGGCTTGATCCAGAGGCATCGAAAGCTTCACTTGCACGAAGCTGGTCTATTCTTCAGAACAACACGACTCCGGATACGTGCAGCGAGACGGAAAAAGCAGTGCTAAATACGATCAAGGAAATTGCTGCCGCATGTGATGCCTCTATGCCGCGGCTGAAAAACCAGGCCGGCGTACTGGTGGTCAGCAGACATAGCAGAACTTCGCAAAATATGCCATCAGCTATGTCGCCGAGCAACGAGAACCGTGAAACGCTCCCCAAGCATGGACGTGTATTCAAAAGAGTATAAGCAGGCCAAAAAGAGGCTAAACCGAGCCATCAAAGCAAGTAAAGCGAAGTTGTGGAAAGAGATCTGCAATGATCTCGACAATGACCTCTGGGGTAAAGCCTACCAAATTGTCGCCAAACGACTTGGAAAGGCTTGCCGCGAACCAACATGGCTTCCGGAAGGGACGTTCAACAGTAGGCGCGATACAGAAAGTCGTAAGGACAGCGAGAGAAGCATGGACTGGTAGCCTCACAGCCCGCAAGCTGGTCTTGTCCTCACGCTAGACATTAGAAATGCCTTTAACAGCGCAAATTGGAGAGATATTTCGGACGCCCTGGAGCACAGATTTGACGTAGAATCGGAGAATCTGGCACTAGTTAACAACTACCTTGACGGAAGAAACCTGATAGCAGAAACCACGGAAGGCCCACTAGAATACGCTATAACGGCTGGCTTGCCGCAAGGCTCAATAATGGGGCCCGATCTATGGAATGCGGACTACGACGAGCTTCTTGAAATCCCGTTGCCAAAGCAAGTGGAGCTTACGGGCTTTGCAGACGACGTCGCGGCCATAATAATAGTAGACAGCGTAAAGGAGGCCGAACTACTAGTTCGGGAAACCATTGATGCTGTCGAGACTTGGCTCGATAAACACCACCTGAAACTCGCCAAGCACAAAACCGAGATGGTCGTTCTGACTCGCCAAAAATGGTTCCCAAAACCATTCGCTATGGATATGGGAGGAACAACACTCACGTCAACAAGGGCCCTGCGCTATCTAGGGGTAATGATAGATGAGAAACTATCATTCCGTGAACACCTCGACAGTACATGCAAGAAAGCCAGCAAGACTGTGTCTAGCCTAGCACGAATTATGACCAACGCCATGGGACCAAGAACAAAAAAGAGAAGAGTTCTTCTAGAAGCAGTCCACTCGGTACTGCTTTATGGAGCAGAGATATGAGCAGACATATTAAAGCAGAAGACCTACCGCAAAAGATAGCAGCAGTACAGCGGCAAGGCGCTCTCAGGGTTGCCTGCGCCTACCGCACAGTTTCCGAAGCGGCTGTATTGGTCATTGCAGGAGCCGCGTCCATCGACCTATTAGCGTTCGAAAGAGCAAAACTCTATGTCGCTAAAATCAGTGACGAAAACATGAAGGATGCAAGAACGAGGATAAAGGGGGAAACGCAGCAAGAGTAGCAGGACCGATGGACATCGGGAGAGACGGGCAGATGGACGGCGCGCCTGATCCCAAACATCAACGTCTGGCTTTCTCGGAAGCACGGGGATACGGACTTCTTCCTGACCCAGCTATTGACGGGACATGGGCAGTTCAATGCTTATCTTGTCAAGATGGGTTTTCACAGCACATCAACATGCAAATACTGCCCAGACAAAATTGACAACGCCGAACACACGATTTTCGAGTGTGATCGGTAGAAGGACGACAGAACCAGCACCGAAGAAACAATAGGCACCACGCTCTCCCCTGAGAGATTGGTAACCTGCATGATAAAAAAAGAAGAAAACTGGTCAGCTGTCGCAGCCTACGCGCAGCGCCTTTTAAAAGAAAAAATCGCAGAAAGGGATTAGAAACCAGTAGTAACAAGAAGTAGGTGTCATGAGGCACAACATGGACTGGATTGAAGTAATACTAACGCGGTCCCGTTCCAGTTATCCCTGTAACATCTACAGGGAAAGGAGAGAGGAGAATGTTTAGTTGGTATTGTTGCAAATATTGACTTTCGAGATCGCCATACCCAGGCACCAACACCTAGTCCTGGCATCAACACCAAGCCCTGGCATACGTAAATGTATTTTACCTTCACTATAAAAAAAAAAAACACTCACACACACACAAGCAACGATTGACGCAAGCGCTAAAATGAGGCGGTCGCAAGCGCTCGAACGCCTTAAAAAGCTGACCAGTGAGTTGAATGATTTAGTTCAATCGAAGGTCAATATTCACAAGGAGATTAAGTTCAAGACGACTAGTGTAGCTAACGCCCTTCAAAGGTTTGAGAAACTGGACGAAGAATGGTGCTCATCATTGCAGCGCACTTCCCGTGCTACACAGGAGAAAACCTGTCGAGTTGACGTAATGACTGACGGAGCAATGGACACCAGAGCCGAAGGTGACGGTGAATCTGTCGCTGAAGACAAGGGTGAAACTGACACAAGGCCTGGAAATAGAAAGGACCGAAACTCCCCAGAGCCAACCGACAAAGTCACAAAGAAGAAGGACTTAAAAAAAAGCCCTCCCCAACGACTGGCAGGGCAGGGCGACGAACCTAAGAAGACAACTTACTGGGAAAAAGTACAGTCTAAGAAGGAGAAGAGACGGCTAGCAAGAGAGCAACTCTCAAAGCAGTCGCCGAAGAAGCCCGGGCCAGAACCTGAGCGGAAAAAACCATGAAAGTGGATTAGGCCTGACGCTTTGTTCATCCGTCCAGTAGAGAAGGAGAAGTACGCTGAAATATTGCGTCGTGTAAAGCAGGCCGTCCCCGACGAACAGGTCTGTACAACCGAGGAAAAGATCAACAAAACCAAAACCGGAAACATGCTTATTAAGCTCTCAAAGAATAGTATTGACAAAGGCCAAGCCATGCAAAAGGCCATCACGGACGTTCTTCAAAAAGAGGCCGAAGTAATCTGCAAAGGACCGCAGGAGACCATCGAGATCTGAGACATTGATGATGACACGACGAAGGAGAACATTTAGACTGCCCTGAAAACGGATACCGGAGAAACTTGCGAAATACCACTAGAGGCTATCAAGATCCGTAAGGCCTACAGAGGTACGCAAACGGCTACAGTGACACTACCAGCAGCTGTAGCACAACAGCTACTGGAAGGAAACAGCAAAATATGGATTGGCCTGGTCAACTGCCGAATGAGAGCAACAAAGAGACCGATTTAATGCTTCAAATGCTGGCACTTTGAGCACTTTGGATCTCAGTGCAAAGGTGAAATCGACCGATCCAAGCTCTGCATAAGATGCGGAAGAGAAGGACACAAGATTGCTGAGTGCAAAAATCTAGCCAAATGTGTATTATGCACTGACGATCAAAGTGTGCAGGACGTTGCCCACCATGCTGGCACTTACAGAATCTGTATTACAGATGATATATATATCACCATGCTGGCACATACAGATGCCCGGTTTTCAAAGAGGCACTCGAGAAAATGACAAATAAACGAGCATGAAGATACTGCAGCTCAACCTCAATCATTGTGAGGCTGTGCATGACTTGCTTATACAAACAGTGCGCGAACTAGAGCTAGACTTAGTACTGATAGCAGAACCATATAAACATCAGAGTACCCAACCCTTGGAATCGGACAGTACCAACAAAGCTGTCATTTGGTCCTGTGACAAAGTACCATTCCAGAAGGCAGTCAACAACAGAGAAGCCGGACTTGTAGCAGCATGGGCAGACGGAATTCCTTTCTACAGCTGCTATGCCCCGCCAAGTCGTTCAATGGAACAATGTATCGGTTTTCTAGATTGTCTAACTGAAGATGCAAGGCAACACTTTCCCGTAGCAATCGCAGGTGACTTCAATTCCTGGGCAGTAGCCTGGGGCAGCAAGTTCACCAATGCACGGGGAAAGGCTCTACTTGAAGCGATGGCCACACTAGATGTTGTCCTCCTTAACACTGATGAGACACCAACATATTCAAAAGGAGAGGCAAGCTCTATAGTGGATCTTACGTTCGTCAGCAGCAGTCTTACAAGAGAAAGCTATTCTTGGGTAGTTATGAACACCTACACTGCCAGTGACCACTACGCCGTCCTTTGGGAAGTATCAACTGGCCAGAACCCTCGAAAAGCAACCAGACAAACTAACGCAGTTGGATGAAAAGTAAAAGCTTCTGACCCAGCTACTTTGATAGTAGCCTTAGATAGCGACTCGACTACTACAGGGAGTGCTGAAAAGAAAGCAAAAGAACAAATGAAGAGAGTGACCCAGGCCTGTGACGCTTATATGCCCCGGAAACGTGGCATGAATCACCGATCTTCGGTACACTAGTGGAACGATAACATGAGCGCACTTCGTAAAAAGTGTTTTAAATGAAGAAGAATATCTCAGCGTGGCTACCGTCGACCTAACTCTGCAGAACTGGTGGCAGAGTACAAAAAGGTCCGTCGAGAATTGAATAAAGCTATCAAGGATAGTACAAAACGCTGTTGGAAGGAACTCGTCGAAGAGGTAGAAAAAGATCTTTGGGGCAGGCCGTACAATGTGGTCATGACCCACCTGAAATGTCAACCAATGCCGTCACCTACATGTCCACAGCTACTAGAGAAAATCGTCTGTACATCGTTTCCTCAGCAACCATCACTGCAGCCTGACCCTGAAGACATCCCTTCTGTCACAGAGGAAGAACTGATGGAGGCATGCAATCGTGTAGGGAATAATAAAGAGCCGGGATGGGATTGAATTCCGAACATTGCATTAAAAACATCTATCAAAGCAGCGCCGGCATTATTCATAGATACCTACAATGCGTGTCTCAAGGAAGGAGTCTTTCCTGAAAGGTGGAAGCGGCAAAGACTTGTACTGCTCCCGAAAGGAAAGAAGCCACCTGATGAACCATCATCTTACCGTCCACTCTGCATGTAAGACACGGCGGGTAAGATATTAGAGCGGATGATTCACTAAAAAATAGAAGCAGTAGTTGATCCACTCCTGGCAGATAACCAACTTGGTTTCCGAAAAGGACGGTCAACCCTGGATGCAATCAACCTGGTCGTCAACACAGCTAAGGATGCGATTGCTGGAAAAAAATGGAATCCCGGCACAAAAAAGTATTGTTCGGTGGCTGCATTAGACATCAAAAATGCTTTCAACTCTACTAACTGGGACTGCGTAATGCGCGCCCTCGAAGAAAAACGAGTTCCAGGGTATTTACGTAGAATGGTAGCAAGCTGCTTCAAAAACAGAGTCCTCATATATGACACAAAAAGTGATCCTAAGGAGTATTATATTACTGGTTGTGTACCACAGGGCTCAGTTCTAGGTCCTCTGCTATGGAACATCATGTATGATGGTCTCCTGAAAATAGCATTGCCAGCAGAAGTGAAACTGGTAGCATATACAGATGATGTTGCTGTGGTGATTGTCGCGAAGCACCTTGAAGAGATAAATCCGGCCTTCGACATTACATTTAAACGGATTAACTTATGGATGGATACGGTGAACTTGCAACTTGCTAAGCATAAAACCGAAGCAGTGCTCATTACCAGCAGGAAAGCGATAGAAACCATCAAGTTGGAAGTTGGAGAACATTAGATCACATCACAATCGTACATTCGGTACCTGGGAGTGATGCTTGATGCCCGACTCAATTTCAAGCAACAAGTCGAACATGTGACTCCCAAAGCATCAGCAGTTAGAGCGAGCCTAGCATTACGACTGATGCCTAACGTTGGTGCACCAAAGCAGAGCAGAAGACTACTACTGTCATCAGTAGTAACATCCGTGCTCACATATGGCATATCCATATCGGCCGACGCATTAGAGACGCAAGAATCATGAAGAAAAGCGGGTCCAATTCATAGACAGAGCGCCCTGAGAGTTGCCAGTGCCTTCCGCACAATATCAGAAGAAGCAGTGTGCGTCATTGCCGGAACCCTACCTCTTAAAGTACTAGCAGAGGAAAGACGGGCCCTTTCCCAACGAATAAAGTCAACTACACTGAGCCCTGAAGAACTTAGAATTGAAGAACGGCAGAACAGTAAAAGCCGATGGCAACTACAATGGGATACCGCAGAGAAGGGTAGGTGGACGCACCGCCTCATACCTCGGATCGACATTAGGCTGAACCGGAATCATGGCGAGGTCAATTACTATATTACACAGATGATTTCGGGACACGGGTGTTTTCGAGAATATCTATACTGCTTTTAGCACGATGATTCTTCAGAGTGCCCGTCCTGCCCAGGAGTTGCTGAAGATGCGAAGCACGTCTTTTTTGTATGTCCTCGTTGCGATTTACAGCGTGAAGAGTTGGAGAGGATCCTGAACCAGAGAATGCAACCAGATTCACTAGTGGAAGCAATGTTGTCATCCGAAGCTGCCTGGAACGCTACCAACAATTTTGCAACAAAAGTCCTCACAGACTTGCGTTCCACCGAATGAAGAAGAGCAAATATTAGAAGATAGAAGGAAGGAAGTTAACATCTTAGTCACCAGATGGAAGAGCAGTAGCTAGATCCTCCCTTCACGAAGTAATGCCTGACGGCGGTTTCCATCAGGGATCAGAGGATAGTAGAGAAAGGGACTTAGGGTTTAGTGGGTAGAGGCGTCAACGTCGAGTTTTAGTATGACACTGCCCGAGTCGCTACATATCCAGGCCAAACAGCTATGCCTAGAATCCGTAAAAAGGATTCCCCCCCCCCCTAAGGAAAAAACAGACATTGTGATAATCTCGCCGGGATAGTCAGGGAAGCTTCCTGTGACCTTCAAACGTCGAGATCTGATGAAAACTCGATTTTTGCAAAACGGGGTGAAACCAATAATTTCCCGATTCTTGAAAATCTTCGATTTTTTTAGCGGAAAGGTAATAAGCCAATCATAGCTTTTATTGTCTAGTTTTCGGGTCTGAGTTTGAAAATTGTTTTTTTGAATTGTTTTTCGCGTTATCTTAAGAAAACCACCGGAAAAAAAAATTTCGAAAATTTTTTGGTTTTATTTTTAATCTACGGGCTTGGAAAAAATTTTTTCGACTTCACCATCATATGGACCTGATAATTTGTTCATTCAGCTTTAATTTGGTTTTTCAAAAATCTTGATATGAGCATTTCTCGCTGAGATATCGGTGTTTGAATGAAAAAAAAAAAACATTTTGTCTTCGATGACCTATATCTCAGCAACCAATGATTGCACAGAAATTTCAAGGTTGGTTTCAAAATCTTGAATAAATTCTCTACGACTATTAGCTATTGATTTTTGAAGAAAAACATTTTTCTTAATCATTGCATGAATTCGAAAATGCAACCAAAAAAGGGCTTTTTGTGGTTTTTTGGAAAATCAAGCGCCCAATCAAAAATATTGCGGAAACCATTAATGTTAAGTGTGCCTTTTACTGTTCAATATACCCATAAAAATTCTACGAAGTTTTAATTTAATCCAGCTAACCGTTTTTTTTCCCAGTTGATTGAATTTTTGAAAAAATTAAAGGAGCAAGAATTTCGTTCTGAAAAGGTCATAATTTTTATCGGAATAAAAAAAAAAATTTTCATTTATTTTTTTCTTGAATCTGTATTATTGACTTCTCAAACTTGCAAAAATAAAAAAAAAAAACAATTTTTAAAATCGAAAATTTTTCAAAATTTATTAAAAAAAAAGTTCAAAAATTTATAAAAAATTTAATTTCTCATGTATAATACATCAAATTTGTTATTAATACTACAAATTGATAGAAAATAGCAAATTTTTTATTTTACGCTACTAAACACTATTACCCCGTCCCAGGGCATACTAACACAGCGCATGGGAGGGGGATAGTGAGTTGTGCTGAAAAACACCGCTGTCCATCTTACAGCAACAAAGAAAGTTAATTTCTAATGTATAATACATCAAATTTGTGATAAATACTACAAATTGATAGAAAATAGCAAAATTACGAAAAAGCTAAAAGACGAAGGAAAATGCCTTAAGGAGGAGTGTGACAAGGTTAAATATGGTCATCTAAAATTAATTGTCAACAACACAGCCATGAAATGGGATTCATACCTGGATATTCTGGTTCCCGAGGATGTTACGAGAACTGCTAATGTTTCACACTCCAATGGAGGGCCCCCTAGGGTCCCAACAGAGGAGTCCAATAGACCAAAAGGTAACCCGCTTCCAAAAAACTAATTTGCAAACAGGATCACCACATTATGTCACCCTCTACCACTAAGATAATGTTTTGGAACTCACATTGCTATAATAATATTCAAGATATTCTTCTAGACAATAATGCTAAATATATTGCAATCACAGAAACTTGGCTAGTAAAAGATTTCTATCCACCTCCACAGGACTCGTGGCTCAGTTCATTCGTCCCAGCTACTAAACCCTCGGTACAGGGTCGGCCGAGTGGAGGACTTGTCACTCTCTACAAAGACCAACGCACGGTGGCCTTAGCCAAAAATGATAGATGGATAATCAGTAAGTCTAAAATTGGTAACCTTACTGTAGTCATTGCTTTGATATATTTTAAACCCAATGTGATTTTAGACGAAATACTCGATCAACTCCAGGTTACTCTCATGGACATATGGCAAAAGCACCCCCAGGATCTATTCCTAATCGGAGGTGACTTCAATGCTAGAGTAAGTCTGGGTGGTCAACTGGATGAAGAAGTTGTGGAGAACACATGTCTCTGAAGCAGCCGAGCCTCTTGTGACCTAAAGTCAAATAAAAATGGTTCTGCTATACTACAATTTATGCAAGCAAATGAATTTGTTCTATTGAACGGAAGATCACCAAGTGACCACCAGGGCAGCTTTACGTTTAGTAGCCCCACGGGGCGCAGTGTCATCGATTTTATCTGGGCGAATATTACGGGCTGAAGAAATGCAAATCAAGCAAGTCCCCTGGAGGTGATGGGATTGGAAATGAATTCTACAAAAATATGCCTGACAACTGGCTCTTATTCTTAGTAACATTTTATAACAGAATTCTAAGTACAGAAGACATTCCCAGCAACTGGGGGGACATCACTACAGTAATGTTGTACAAAAAAAGAGATCGTGGAGACCCTGAAAACTATCGTAGCATTGCACTGGTGAATTGCGTAGCAAAAATATTTACCCAAATATTGTGTAACAAAATAAGGACGTGGGCCGAAGCGAAGAAAATCAATCTAGAGGAACAAGCCGGGTTCCAGCCAGGCAAACGTTGTGCCGACAATATCTTTTGTTTAACTGCCTTGCTACAATCTCAGCTAAGATTTGAAAACTCGTCAGCCTATGTTCTAATTATAGATTCTAAAAGGGCTTTTGATACATTACCGCATAACAAACTCTGGCTCAAGTTGAACCAGTTAGGTCTAAGTACCAAAGTCATAAGAATTCTAAAATTACTATATGATAGAGCGAGGATGCAGGTGAGGAGCAAAGGGGAGCTTTCTTCACCAACCGAGGTTACAATAGGAGTGCTACACGGCGAAGTGCTCAGTCCGCTGCTGTTTATACTCTATCTCTCGGACATAACATTTTACTTCGAAGAAAGAAATCTCGAGGGATTCAGCGTGGGAGCACGTTCGATACTCTTTCTACTATTCGCCGACGATATAGCCATGCTAGTAAAAACAGAGAGAGAAATGCAACGTGGCCTAAAAATCCTGGAGCAATATTGTCTACAATGCGGTATGACGGTCAATGTTGATAAAACGAAAATACTTAGAGTCAGCGCCAATGGTAGATGCCGTAGAAGATGCCAAGCCTTTTTATATAATGGTAGAATAATTGAAATGTTTAAGTCGTACACCGACTTGGGTGTAGATATTTGCTCAAACATCATAGGAAACGCCACTCTAACTTATTTTATCAATGAATGCAGAATGGCTACTGGTACTGTCCTTTCTCTAATGAATAAACTGAAAGCTGAATCATGGAAATTCAAAATACAAATACAAAACAGCATGGCCCGCAGTATGTTGCTATACATGGCCCACCTTTGGTGCCTTAGAGCCGACTTCTTAGAGAGACTTCTTAGAGAGAGTCAGCACATTTGGAGTTCTACAAAAAGATCTACGCACTCCCTGAGTGTACACCAAATTACGCGGTCAGAGTTGAATTGAACATTCAGCACATAGCATCCAGCATTCTACAGCAAGCACTATCATGGGTCATCAAGATTCTTGAGCTTGATGATCACTGTCTACCAAAAGTATGCCTAACCCGCTTACTGATTCTAAGTACCTCTTTCTCAACAGTCAACTGAGTATCTCAGCTGAGAGCCATTTTAACGACTATAAATGAAGAGTCGCTGATGGACAATCTCGATATTACGTATTGGAAGGAGAGAAAAACAGTGATCCTGAGCAAATATCGCAAGTATTTAGCTATTCTCGACAAAGAAAGATATACACGCTCCAGTGCTTGCCGAATCATTTTACCTGTTCCACTGGTTGAAGAATTACCTTGTCTCCTGAGTTGTGTACCACCGCATATATTGAAACCATTCATACAGTTAAGACTTGCCAGCAACTACTCCTGTCATGTATCAATTGCAAAAGATCGCATCATACCGACACTTCTGAAGCCCTGTGTATTCTGTGGAACAGGGTCAAATGAAACTATTTTGCATTTTCTTATAGAGTGCCCTCTTTGGAGCTCCGTTTTAGCTTTTGGCTCAGCACATGAAAAGTTGGGAAAAATATTGGGAGTAACTCAAATCCCTGACTTGAAGACACTATTTGCCTACCTCAAAGCCTGCAAAAATCTTCGCAACAACTACCACCAATGACACGTACCTGTACTATCAACAAAGGATGAATATGGAGATTTTTATTAAAAAATTGATAGTGTATCCTGTTAATTCTAATTGTATAGATTCCAAACTAATATTTACAGTTTCATTATGTTTATCTTAATTGTTCTATATTTTTTAATTTTACCAATTTGATGTATAAGATGTGATATTTTTTATAATTTATACTAAACCAAAGACTAAATTTGTAAACTAGATCTCTTAAGCTATGTATACAGAGATTGTATCTCTCAAAATACTTGAATAAATGATGATATTAATAAATTTTTGACGAAATTTGACAAATTTATTTTCTACTTTGAACTAAATAATTTACATGAAAAATTTTAGTAAATTTGACTGATTCTAATTTTATTACAAATGATTTTATTTTGAGAAATTAAATTTATTTTAAGAATTGTCAGTTTTTATATTTTATTTAATGTTAACTATTAAATAATAAACACTTTTATTATAAACTTTATTTAATCTTTATTCAATCTTAAATCTTCTTTAAAACAATCTAGTACTTCTTTAGATAATTAACACGTATGAAAATTATAATAATCAGTAAGGGAATACAACGTGAGCTGTTAGCTCTCTGAAAGCGAAACAAAAAGTGTTGTTAATAATAATAATAACATAGAGGTAACTAAGCGACGCGTATCAACTATTTGGAAACAATCAGATCGCCTCTTATCTCCTTAACTCAATATAGATGGCGTAGATGAATATAAATATGATTTGATGAAATATTTCTAACACTCCCTCACTTCATCATGTCTTCTTTTATTCATTACGACTAATCTTTCTTCTTTGCTGTAACATAATTTACATTTAAATTAGTAAATTATAGTAAAATAATAATTAATTTAATAATTTTCTTCTTAAACATCTAAGAAATTCATTCGTCAAAGGTTTTGTCATAAAGTCAACAATGTTATCTTTTGTATTAATTCAAAATATTTTCATCTTATTTTCTGTGACACTTTGTTTAATAAAATCACCATATGTATCAGCCATATGCTTTTTACTACCACTCTTTTCCTTTTCTAATAAAATTTTCTATTATTTCATTTAAATTTTCATTAAACATCTTTAATTTATGACTAATATCTTCTATTGATTTTTCTCCTTTATTATCTTATTTTAATTTTCTTTTAGCTTTACTTCTTGTGAGAGATTTGTTAATTTCTTTTTGAAGTTTGACTTCTTTTGGTTTATTTATTTCTGTGGAATCTTTACAAGGTCTTGCTCTCTTTTTTTTTTTTTGTTGTTTCGGTGATCTTTCTTCTTTTTCTTCAATATTATTAATATCATCTTATTTATTTTCTTTATTAACATCATTGTACATTCATTTTTATCAAATCTTACACGTCTTGATTCTAGAAATTATCTGCACTTGGATGCCACAAAAGATATCCTGTTGTTTTCTATCCAATTATTACTGCTTTAATAGCTCGTTCTCCAAATTTAAATGCTGATTTTAGAATTTTTATATAACTTATACATCTAAATCTTCTGATTTTATGCAAATGACATTTTTCTTCTTAATTAAATCTTAATGATGATATTTAATAATCTATTGATTTATGTGATGTTCTATTGTAAACATGTACTGCTGCATTCAATGCTAATTCCCATGTACTTGAAGGTAATCCTGAATCAATCATCTAAGTTCTTCCTTTACGTTGAATTGTAGCGTTGAATCTTCCTGATGCTATGTTATACTTTGGATTATATGGAAGAGTCAATTCTAATTTTATCTTTTCTTTTCATAAAACATCTAAGAATTTACCATCAGTAAATTATGTGTCTTGATCTGATCTAACGTAGCATACTTTCTCATCTTTACCATGTAGGTTTCTTGTAGATATGAGAAGCTTTTCTAATGTTTCTCTTGATTAATCTTTAGTCTTTACTGCATAGCTTCTCATTAATCTAGAATAATCATTTATGTACATTAATAATTCTTTTGTGTACAGGATGCGGAGTTGGTTTTATTGAATCCTTTGTGTCCGTATGTATTATTTGTAATGGTCTTGATTCTCTTTTTCTAATTTTTTTCTTTTTTTTAAATAGAAATTTTTGCATCTTAAACATAACACATATTTAACAATTTAAAATTGAATTGTCAAATTTAATTTTCTTTAATTTGCTGCATACTCTTTATAGTTTCTTAACGTAGTTCAATGAAGCATGATCAAGTCTAACATATCATAACATAGCTTCATTTATTTATCCTGATTTTGTTGTTCCTTGCTCTACATTAGAATGTATTTGATATAAATAACTTTTCTATATTCTTACGACTTGGATTCGGTCGGTAACGCTCGTACTGTGTACATCGCTCTAAAGCGCTCCTGACTATTTTTAGTAGTTTTAACAGTGTAAAGTGCTTTTTTAATTATTAATTTTACCTAAATAATTAGAAAATTTATTCCTCTAAAGATATACTATTTTCAAACTACGTGATAATCAGTGATAATCTGTATATTTGAGGAGTTTTGGAAGCTACGATCAGTTTTAGGTTAGATCAAAAACACGTGCTCGGGTTTCACAAGCAACACATGGATTGTGTAAAGTGTTCTTTTAATTATTGATTTTACCTAAATAATTAGAAAATTTATTCCACTATGAATTAATTATTTCTAAACTACGTTATAATTAGTGATAAATTGTGTATTTGAGAAGTTCTGAAAGCTACGATCAGTTTTAGGTTAGACCAAAAAACACGTGCTTGGGCCTCACACGCAACACATGGCTTGTATATTCAAGCCAAGGACATGAGCTACAGGCACAACAAAGATATTTACGGGGACTCCAGCGACGCCTCAGGCTCGGACATTTCTCCCGGTTCACCAGTGGATGAGTTTTAGTTAGCTAAATCCCAAATCAACCTAGAAATTACTCCACCAGTACTCGTTAATCCAGTACCAGGCAATAAAAGTACGGAAGCATTAGCTATTCCTAGATCACCTTCTGTAGGCAGGCCATCGAACGCCAAGCTAATTCAAATAGAAAGCAGTCAATCAAACAACTCCATCCTTAAATATCTAGCTTTACCTACACCCAAAAGGGCCAGAGAAGAAGATAACCCAGATTCATCTGACTCAACTCAAGCAGCAAAAATTAGCAAAAGAGGGGTGACTTCAGACGAAGATAACGATATGGAAACTAGAATCTTTGCTAAACTAGAGGAACTAGGTACATCTATGTCTACTATGAGGACAGATCTGATGTCTCAAATTGAGTCCTTACGTGTTCGAACGGTAAATGAACTACAAGGCACAATACAGAGCCTCCGCCAAGAAAATGTTAAACTCAAAACGACTGTAGCTAAGCTAGAGTCTCCGCTAAGACTCTCCGCTCTCGAACTAGCTTCAGTCCCCACCACAAATACAGCTCACGGCAATAATCAAACCTTGCGTAGTACAATTGCGTCGGTAGCAGCGAACGCGGCTGAGAGACAGTTGCGTAAAAACAATATTATCGTATGCGGCCTTAGCTTGGAGTCTAACAATATTAGAGACAAGCTCAATAATTTTATACAGGAGAATTTTGGCTTAGCTGATAGCGTGATAGACGCCTCTGAGATGGGCAAAAATAGAGACAAAATAAAGGCCACCATTAAAGATGGCGACACAAAAAGAAAGCTAATGACCCTAAAGCGAAAACTAAGACCACCAGTTTACTTCAACCATGATCTGACTCTACAGGAAAGCCTAATTTCGAAGAAACTTCGGGACGAAGCAAAACGAGCTAAAGCTCTTAATAAAAAAGTCAAGATGGGTTTTTTAAAATTAACTCTAGAAAACACATGTTATACATATGACTCGTTTCTAGATGACATAGTCCCACTACCTTCAAGCCTCGACAAACCCCACAGCTCGTCCATTGAGGGCAGTCAAAACTCAATGGAAACAACTAATCAGAATGCATAACGGTACAAGAAACAAAACAAGAGAAAGGGAGCAAATACTAAAATAACCTTTTGGAACTGTCGCGGCATCAACAACATCTTTGATGCCGCTGCCATTAAGCAAGACATATTATGTCTAAGCGAGACTTGGAAATACAATAAATCGAGCAATCTCCCGAATTACTTTGCGTCATGGAAAGCACACTGGGTGCAGGCATCGAAGAATAACGTTCAGGGTAGGGCCAGTGGAAATCTAGCCCCCTTGACCAGCACAAAATTTGATTCGGAAGAACTAATATCATCGGATTCATGGATCTTCACTAGAATCTACAGCAAAGAAGCTACAATTGTCATTGGATCAGTATACTGGAAACCCAACAACAACCTTATAGATGCCTGTGAATCTTTGGAGTCCGGCATTGTCAACATTTTAGGCTCCACAAACTTCAATCTATTCCTGATCGGTGGGGACTTCAACGCTAGATTAGGCCAATTACAGCTATCCGATCCCCATGCTATTGATAACACGTTACTAGAAGAAACACGAAGATCGCTAGACCAACACACGAACAAAAGAGGCAGGCATCTGCACAATATGATGGAGAGTATGGGTTTCATTTTGCTCAATGGACGAACTCCTGGTGACGTACCAGGCAATTTTACTTTCGGTAATGCACTAGGAAAAAGCTCGATTGATCTTGTCTGGGCTCATGTTTCATGTATTAACTGCATCTCCGCTCTTGAAGTGAACCATATTATTACAAGCTCAGACCACTTTCCTATTTCCGTATCATTGGACCTTCAACGGGAGGACAGTCCACCACAGTCCAAATCTGCACCTTCGCTGGGACTCAAATGGAACAACAGTCATGCAGACATCTATGTAAAAAACCTGCGATACTCTCCACTTGTATGTCAGGACTTCAAAAATTCAATGGTCTCGGATCTGTACTTAGCAATGGAAAATGCAATACAAGAAGCCGCCCAGGCCTCTAAAATGCTCAAGAAGTCTCAAAATTACCCCAGTCTCAATGCCAGATGGCATGACAAGGAATGCAAAAATATGAAAAAACTAGTACTGGATTTTTTGAGATACTGCAAAAAAGATTCCTCGAACCCACTACTATGGAACCATTACTATGCGTACAAAAGAGATTATTATGCTCTATTAAGAAAAAAGAAGTCAGACTACAACGAAACTCTCTCCAAAATGTTTGATAGAGCCAACAAACCGACTGACTTCTGGAGAGCAGTTAGATCAGTAAACCACAAAGGGCAGAGTTACTCCAATATAACGACGGAAAAATGGATACAATTTTTTAAAAACCTGTACCTTCCGCGCACAGCCAGTCCCAACATATTCAGCATTGTAAGACCTTGTAACTCGATGTCAAAAGAAATTACTATGGACGAGCTGACTAATAGTTTAAAGAAAGCCAAAAAAAGCAAAGCACCTGGGCTAAACGGTATATCTAATGACTTCTTGAAAGTGATGCCCGACAACTGGAAACTATACCTACTAACACTTTACAACAAGATCCTGGACTCGGGGGTAGTCCCAGAAGACTGGACCAAAATCTGCATGTGCATGATTCACAAAAAAGGCGACCTAAATGACCCGCTAAATTATCGTGGAATCGGATTGGTCAATTGCATTACAAAAATTTTTACATTTATTATCAATGAAAGGCTAAAACAATGGGCCGAAAACAACAACTTACTCCCTGAGGAGCAGGCTGGTTTTCGTGAAGGAAGAAGCTGTGAAGACAACATCTTTACTCTACAAACACTACTACAACTAATTTTGAGGCACAAAGGCTCCCAAGCTTTAGTCCTATTCATTGATTTTCGCAGAGCTTTCGATACTGTCCCGCATCACAATCTCTGGGGTAAGCTGTAAAATATGGGCGTTTGCCCGAAGTTGATCAAAGTCTTGTCTTCGCTATATGATTCCGTCAGAGTATATATTAAATCACTAGTTACAATATCAGATGGCATAGACGTCACGGAAGGAGTACTTCAAGGAGAGATCCTCAGCCCACTCCTTTTTATTTTATATATCAGTGATATGAATGCATTCTTCTTAGAGCATGGATGTAAAGGACTGAACCTCAACGGAAGCATCGACATACTGATGCTGGGATTTGCGGATGACTCGGCTGCCACAACCTATTCAGAGAAAAATTTAGCAGACATTCTGTCCTGCCTGGAGATTTACTGCGACTCGAACGGCTTACTAGTCAACACTGAAAAAACCAAAATATTACTGTGCAAGGCCTCAGGACGAAGCAACACAAATTCTTTTACAAACATAAGGAACTTGAAATAGTTAAAACATATACATACTTGGGTATACCTTTTAGTATCTCCACCTCAGGAACACTGGCAGCAGAAGCAGCATGCAAGAAGACAAAAACAGCTGCGGGAGCAGTTCTCTCAATTCTGACCAAACTGAACTCAAAATCTTGGTTAAGTAAAAGAAAATTATATGATAGCATGGTTAAATCGTCTTTATTATATCAGGCGCACATCTGGGGACTGGATGCCAAGCTCTTAGAAAAACTTGAAACGGCGCATATATTCTTCTATAAGCGTCTGTTCAACCTACCTATATGTACACCTAACTACGCAACTCGGCTGGAACTTGGTCTAGACCACATCTCAGTTGCTGTACTTAAAAATGCCATAGGTTGGGTTATACGCATTTTAAAAATGCCTGACTCCCGCCTGGCTAAACAGAGTCTCCTGAGACTAGCTGAGATCCAACACAACTCCACAGAAAAATTCAACTGGCTACTGAGGCTAAAATTGATGCTTGTAGATATAAATGAAGAATCTCTCATAGATGATCTCCGGCTTTCAACATGGATGAACAGACGCAGCAGAATAATCGAGAAATACAAATTCTACAGAAGAAACCTGGACCGCATTAGATATAACTAATCTAGCTCACTGACGTATACATTCTCTAGTCACTCCACCAAGACATTGTTAATTTGTCCCCACCACCTGGCCAAACTCATAATCCAGCTGAGACTAGGCTGCATGTATATGACCAACATAAGCATCAAGGGTAACTCACTTAAAATTACCCCAAATAGCATGTGCACACAGTGCCACCTATTCAAAGAGGACACTCTTCTTCACATCCTCGCAGACTGTCCAGCTTACGAACATTTGAGACGCAGATTTTTATACCAGTGGTCACCGAAAGATACAACGACAACCAGTTTTATGCAGCTACTAGAAGAAGACACCCTTTGGAGTGCCAAAGCGCTCTACGACTTTATCAGTGAAGTTATACTCTAAGTAAAGTTAATTTCTAATGTATATAAATCAAATTTGTGAGAATATTACAAATTGATAGAAAATAGCAAATTTTTTATTTTATGCTACTCACCACAACCACCCCGTCCAGGGCTACTACCACAGCGCCGGGAAGGGGGGAAGTGAGTTCGACCGAAATCACCGCTCTTAAGAAAATAAGACAATACTTGTATGTCATCTAGTCAAGTTCTTATTAATTGTAGAATTATTTAATTTTTCTTGAATTTTTTAATTTTACAAGTCCCAAAGAGCTTTTGTTTTACCTTGACTTGTTTTGTTTCTACTTACTATATGCTATTTTTTTATTTTTCATTTTCTATTCTCTACGTTCTTTACCGTATTAAGCTTTACCATGTAAATACTTATTTAAGATCTATTTATTACCTTCCAATCTCACTATAATTATAAATATAATCTAATTATACCTAAACCGAATCCTATTGTACCGTGGATCGTTACTGCTTGACAGCAATAAGTGTTAGATTCCCAATCTGTGTTGAATTTTGATTTTGAAATTCAAAATCCAGTTAGATTTTTATCATCATACACGGAAAGAAAATTGTACGACAAATTACAATTGAAACATAGTAATTTTTAGTATAGAACATTGTCGTGCCGCACCAGAACTCAAACATTGTAATTTATACGTTGCAACATCGTAAATTTCTATCACTCAAATGAAAAAGAAGTTTAGTTCACCGAAAAAATAATTCCGTGTCACCGAGGAATCGAACCCGGTATTTTCTCCGCCAAAGGCCCAAGGCTTATCCCCTTACGCCATCAGAAGGAATATCTATACTAATTATTTTTTCCTCCTATTCGGCCCTCTGTACCTTCGTTTCTGTTGAGTTTAGGAAAAAAATGGACATAAACAATTTTGTAGAGAATTAAATTTCCTATAAGATAGTTAAGAGCAAAATTGAAAAAAAATTTTATTCGCATAGTTATTTAAAAAATAAAAAAAAAAAGAAATTTTACAATGTTATTTAAATGGGAAAGGGGACCTCCCCTTGCGCCAGCTCAATTTTTAAGATATTGAGCTCAAACTTTAGGAGAATTTTTTTTTTATATTGAAGAAACTTTTAAGATACGCTTAATCGAAAAAAAAAAAATAAAAACTTATTTTGACACAGTCTAATATCTATAGATAATTTATTGATATATTCTGATATGGCTTGATATAATTTGATATGCCCGTTTTCTAATTTTTTGATATGTTCTGATACAATTTTATCAAGCCGGATCTGACTTATTAATAGTATCAAATAAAGTCAAATCTGAGTGATAATTTTGTTATACAGTCACTAGGTTTTTTAAGTCTAAGAATCGGCAAATTTACATTTTTAAGTTTTTTTAATTAATATATTTTATGGCAGATTTACGGTATAAATTATAAAAAAGATAAAATGTATAAATTTAAAAAAAAAAATTTCGAAGTTGCTCTAAAAACTCTTTATTTAATTTTGTATTGTTCAATTTTTTCACAAAATATTTTTTAATTGAGAAATTGATATTTTAGAATTTTTTATTTATAAAATTAATTTTTTTATCAATTAAGTAAAAATAAATGAACTTCATATATTTTTCGAATTACTCAACATTTTTAAGAAACTTAAAAAACAAAAAAATTACTGTTGTCGTAGAACCAATCGGCTACCGTTTTTTATCTGGTTTAAAATTTACAAAAAATAAATTTTTTTTTTTATTTTTCAAATACAATATGAAATTGATATTATTATTGTTTTTCATGCAATATTATGTCAAATGAAAAAATTTTTTGTGTGTTATTAAAATTTTTATCATGATATTTAATTTTCAGTTATTTATTGATGAATTATTAAAATTATTTGAAAATTTTGGAAAGAATTAAAATAATCAATGAAATATTATTAATCTGACAACATATTAGTTAGTTCCTAAGACTTCACCATGGAATCACATGTTCCGCACTGTCGAAACTAGTATTAAAAGTCTTCGGTAGATGGCGCATGGTCGCGGAATTGTTCTTTTCTAGATACTTGACTTTGAAGTGTTAAGTTTCAAAAAGAGTAGAATTTTTCTACTCTATTACAGAGTTTACTTGTTTTTGAATAAAGTTGGACAAACAACTAAAAATACTAAAATAAAATTCATATTAACTACCAATTAGTGTTATAAATATTTTTTAAAAAACAAAATAAAATCAGAAATGATAAATTTTATTTCTCCTTCTGGATTGTCTACATCTTAATATGGCCATATCAGCCCTGATCAGGCCATATCAAGTCTGATATGGCCAATTTCCATATCAGGCCTGATATGGACGGTCCTTATCAGGCCATATCAGGTCTGATCAGAATATTTTTTCACGGCGTGACAACATCGCAGGGGTAGGCAGGGAAGCATCCTATGACGTTAAAACGTCGAGATCTGATGAAAACTCGATTTTTGGATAACGGGTGTTATGTCGGGCTCAAAGTTCGACATTTTTATCTTATAACAAATGGAATTTAATTATTCATTTATAATTTTATGTTTAAAAAACTAATGACAAACATTTATTTTTTATTATAAGTTTTATATTTTGTATTAGTCATAGTTCAACGTTTATCTGAAATTGAAATGATATTCTCAAAGGTTTCAAATTTCAAATCTTATAGTTCTGAGAAGTTTTTTTTATATATATATTTTAACAAATTTGAAAGTATTCTAAGTACACAGACCGGAGTAATAAAAATTATCTCCCGCTGAGAACCAGATAAGAGTGCAACGTTTCAAACTCAGATACTCGTTAAAGCATATTTCCTTTAGTAATAAACTAGAAAAAATTTTGAAATAGAAACTAAAAAAAAAAAAAATTTTAGAAGGGAAATATTAGATTTAAAATTCTAACGGATAAAATTTCAACACATTTTTTTTATAAGTATAATAGTTATTATTTAAAGAAGGATTTTACAATAACTTAAGTAACAATAAATTAAGCGACAAAAATTTTAAATAAACAAATATTGAACAATGAAATTCTAAAACGATACAACGAATAAAAAAAATATACAAATGATCGAAGCAAAAAAAAAATATTTCTACAATTAAATAATTAAATTCAAAATAATCAAATTCGAAATAATTAAGATATGCTTAATTGAACTACATATTTTATTCATACGTTTAAATAAATAATTTAATGTAAAACAGTACACATGTATGTCTTTGTCTATGCATAAATGCGCTTACGTATACACAAACACATAGATGTATAATAGAGCATAAGAGTAAGAGAGAAACGATATTGTACTCTGACCCAAGTAGAGGGGACTCATGCAACATTATAAAAAATCTAAGAGAGAGGGCAAGGGCTCAAAGAAATAGAAAAATAATTGGACATTGTTTCTCCCATCTAGTAAAAATAAGTAACGCCCTAAAATTCGAGACCTTTACGATTTTCAACAAAAATCTCTCTCGTTGTCCTGACGTCCTAGTGTTAACATCGAAAAAATTTTCGTAAGTTTCAATGAAACCACGCGTTAGATTCAAAAGAAATTGTTAGTGAAGTAAATTCAAATTATGTAAAGAAGCAGTTACAATGATATTTAAGTAAGTCCTTAATTAAGATTTTCATGTTTGTTTTAATAATTCAAATCTTTGTATTATAATTTTAGAATATATTTATTAAATTGAATTCATTTTTTTTATATTATAACTTCAACCTCTTCCCATAAGCTTCAGATCCTTATCTATTAGCCTAACGGCTAGGATAAAAATAATTAAATTTTAGTTGCAAGTTCGACGTAACACGGGGTTGTAACGGTTATGTTTTACTGTTCATTTAGCCCCTTAATAAAATTAATTGAAAAATAATAAACTACAAAATAACTCTAAATCAATAAAAAAAGGGCGCCACCAGGATTTTGTAACACGGTTCCTGGAACTGGAACCAGAGCTGACAGCTTAATCTACAGGGAGAGAGAGTGGAGGAAGGTAATCTGAAATAAATAAATTTTTATCTAACAAAGGATCCAAAATTTATTAACAAAACAATTGAACAACTTTGTGCACTCGTACGTACACTACATCACTTAAACTAACTTAACACTATAGTCCACTAGTTCTCGGCTCGGCAAAACATCAACAAGCAGAGAACGTAGTAGCTTACTAACTAACTCCACGACCTAACACACTAACCACTCCAGACCACACAGCCTAACTAACGGCTAACCAGATTGACTAGACATTTTAGCCTCACTAACGGCTAACCAGATTGACTTCACATCTAAGCCTCACGAGGGGCTAACCAGATTAATCTTAACTACTCTACTTGGCAAATCATCAACAAGTAGAGATCGTTACACATTCATACGGTATGAGTCATACCCCTAAGATGATCCTCTCCACAATCCTTTCTCAATCCTTTCCTACCAAAATATCCTGTTACGTGAATGTTGGAACGCTTCACGTAATAATTATCTGTAACTCCTATTCTTTCCCGCTTCACAGCATTATTTATATTTGTTAAAAATGTACAGCATTATTTCACAGCATTATTTATATTAACAAATTCACAGCATTATAAATCAAAATTCACAGCATTATTTATATTAACAAATATAAATAATGCTGTGAAGCGGGAAAGAATAGGAGGTACGGATAATTATTACGTGAAGCGTTCCAACATTCACGTAACAGGATATTTTTGGTAGGAAAGGATTGAGAAAGGATTGTGGAGAGAATCATCTTAATGTGAGTGTATAGAATATGCGAGAAAAAATTATTATGAACTATCAAAAGTCTTAATCCTACAGTACCCTCATAGGGAGTGCCTGTACTGCAGTTTCTAACTAAATCGCGCTGTCCACCGGACCCTCACGCTCTAAGTAGCCAGCAAAGCACCTCACACAGAGACTAATCGTATGTGAGAGGACGCTGTTAACACTCACACACACATAACCCACGCATCTTCACACACATAACCCGCGCGCACATACACTCTGACTTTACATTACTTTTATTTATAAAAATATCACAAAATTTACTTCCAAAATTTACTACATTAACTTTTAACAAAATTTAATTCAGTCATCAGCTAGCAATTACATTACAAAATATTTCCGAAACTAACAATTTTTCTAATGTCCGAACTAAACCGACGCTTGAATTTATTCCAAATTAACCACGAGCTTAACACTCAACATAACAGATATTTCCGGAACTTTCGACGCATCAATTTGTTTCGATTTTTACTCGTAATTTAATTATTAATATAAAAATATTTCTTACAAAATTTCATCAATTAATTTTAATATAACTAATTTTCCTGGACTTAATAAATCCACGTTTGTTAAATTTATTATAAAGAATTTAACAAGATGATGAAATTAAAATCATAAAAATAAATTCCCAGAACTTAAGTTCAATGTAAAAACAACTGCGTGGAATTTTCCGATTTACTAAATAATTTATAAATAATTTATCTCAATATAAAATAAATTTACGAAAAATTATCCACGGGTATTTCAATCTTATTGGCGTCGAAATCTCAATAAGTTAATTCTCAATAATTAAAATAATTTCAAATAAATAATTCGTTGTAATAAATAATATTAAATAATGTTAAATTTAATTGTTCATAATAATTTAACGCGTAATATAATTGCCAGGAATTTGCGCGGTCAGAATGGACGCGGGCATTCGTTAGTGCGTAGTAAATGCGACCGACGCTTGATGGTTCCGTGAGCAGACGATTGGAATTTTCTCGATGTTTAATAATTTCAGTTTTGTTTTATTAATAAAAATAAATTTATCTAAACCAATCTTACGATATTAATTGATCGATCAAACGAGCCCGCGAAGCGGGCGAAGTTCGATCGAGATTATACTACGCGGCTCGTTCGAAGATGATAGATAACATGTAGTACTGTCAAGTATGCTTAAACTTCACAACTTTTAGAGATTTGAATTCAAATTTATTACCGCCCGCCTGGGTCAGTTGCTCTCGCGCGCCTCTATCGGTCGTCATATATTTTAGAGTGTTACTTACCTCCTTTGTTGTTATTTTTTTTTTTTTTTTGTTATCACAGATTCGTATTGATGATTACTGGATTGTGGGTCCAATATGGGTGGGAAGTGATCATCTTCGAACGAGCCGCGTAGTATAATCTCGATCGAACTTCGCCCGCTTCGCGGGCTCGTTTGATCGATCAATTATACAACGCGTCTCGTTCTCGATGATAGATAACATGTAGATCTTTAGCGTCTGTGATAATGTATCTATTTTTCATGCAATTACATAAGACAAATAAAGAAAGAAAAAAAAAAAAAAAGATACTTATAACTATTTCCATGTCTTTAATTACCTCAACAGGTTTTAACTTTTATTATTTTTTTCCTTACTATTTATTTTAGTTATAACTGCTGAAGCAAACTTATTGCTTGATTCTGTAAGAGGTCTATTATAAAAACGCGCGAACGTTGCAGATCCATCTGTCCAGCCTGCTGTTTTTCTGATTGTGTCGATGTCTACTCCTTTTCTGTATGCTGCAGATACAGAAGCATGTTTAGCACTGTATGCGCTAAATTTTTCGGTGTCGATACCAGCTTTATTTAATAACGATTTAATCCAGTGTCCGATTGTTTGAGCAATTACTGGATTGTGTGGTTTTACTGTTGATAAAAACAGTTTTTTATTTTCTGCTCGAATAGACCGTGTTATTTTCAAGTAGTGCAGTATTATAGAAGCTACGCAAACTTTTTGTCGTTGCTTGAAAAAAGGTACTATTAATATTGGCTGG
The DNA here is from genome assembly GCA_905319865.3 of Cotesia congregata. Lineage (NCBI taxonomy): Eukaryota > Metazoa > Arthropoda > Insecta > Hymenoptera > Braconidae > Cotesia > Cotesia congregata. The sequence continues at coordinate 16,698,545 of CAJNRD030001119.1, read as the reverse complement.
TTCTTTCCTAACTTAGATGTCTTGATCATTTCTGGTGATCTGAAGGCCTGATGAACCTCGACTAATATTATCTATGTCGATAAGAGATATAGTCTGGAGTCTGTGAGCAGTAATGAGGACTAGCAGTGTTGCTGCGATTTCAGATACTTGTTTTAGTGTTTGATTTTTTATTGTATCTTGGTTTTCTATGTACTCTAATACTTGTTCTGTATTCCATGTTGTGGAATATTTTGGAGTAGGAGGCCGTTTCTTAAAAACTCCTTTAAAAAATCTTGATATAAGGTCATCTTTGGATAAGTCTCTTTTTACGATGAGTGAGATCGCTGATCTCGTCGAGTTTAAGGTTCCATAGCCCACGTTTTCATTAAATCTATTCGTCAGGAATTCGATTATATTGGCAGTGCTGGGGTCAAATACATTGAATTTTTTCTCTGTGGCAAATTGTGTCCATCTTTTGAGACAGCCTTCGTATTGTTTGAGTGTTGATGGTGTGATTGAATTTACCATAAAGTCGACGGAATCCTCTGGTACTCCCTTTATTAGAAACGCTTCCCTGATAGTTTCCCTACCACTAGAGAAAGCTTGTGTGATAAAGGATGGATCTTCTTCCTGCAAGGAGAAATTAATAAGTCAGCTGATGGTTCTAGTACTAAGGGATCCTCGCAGAGAAGTGAGGTAAAAAACGGGTACCATGCTTGAGTGGGCCAATTAGGGACAACCACTACTCCAGTTGCTCTATCATTGATTATTTTTCTAAGTACTGGTAATACCATTGCAAAAGGAGGAAATGCATAAAATTGTTTTTTCTCCCATGAAATTGTAAAAGAGTCTACTACTAATGCTTCTGGATCAGGGTAACGTGAGCAAAATTTTTTACACTTGGTGTTAATTCTAGATGCGAATAGGTCAATTGTGCAAGGGCCAAATTTTTCGACTATTTGTTTGAAATACTTTGCCTTAAGTTCCCATTCGGTATCTAAGTTAGTAACACGAGAGGCTGCATCTGCGTGGATATTTTCTTTTGAGGCGATATATGATGCTTTTATCCAAATATTTTTTCCTTCACACCACTGCCAGATCTCTCGTGCTAACGCACTCAAGTGGGGAAATTTTATTCCACCTGCTTTATCAATATATGAAATGGCTGTGGTGTTATCTATACGCATCAGAATTTCGCAATTGCTGAGATTTGAAGCAAAACATTTTAAAGCAAAAAAGGCAGCCAGGAGTTCTAAGTAATTGATGTGAAACTTTTTATCTTTCTGACTCCAAAACCCATGAGTGACTTCTAAATTAGATTCCGCACCCCAACCTGATCTGGATGCATCAGATGAAATTGTGATTTTATAATTTTGTGTCCGTATTGGGTTAGAACCAGTTAACAAATTTATTTTCCACCAAATAAGATCTTCCATTATGGAGTTAGTGATTTTAATATAAGCTTCAAAATTATTATCATTGATAGTTAACGCTAACCATTTTGCCCTCTCTAATCTTACGATATATATTTTACTGTACTCTACCGCTGGGGATGCCGCAACGAGGATTCCTATTAACTGCACAAAAAACCGGATTTTATATTTTTTCCCTACTTCAAAGTGGTTCAAAAACTGTAGTATTTGATTTTTCTTGTTGTCTGGTAGGTCTACAGAATATTTTTCTGAATCAACAATAAATCCAAGATACTTACATCTTGTACTCGGTCTTGTACAACTTTTTTTGTAGTTTATAACAAACCCTAATTTTTCCAACAATTTGATAATATTTTTTACATTACTGCTGCAAGATTCATATGAATTGCAAATACATAAAAGATCGTCTAAGTATATCACCGATAACCAACCTCTTAAGCGTAAAACATTTACTACCGGTTTCATTATTTTTGTAAAAATGTACGGACTAGTCGATAAGCCAAAAGGAAGACAAGTAAACTGATATAAGATATTATTAAATCTAAATCTTAAGTATTTTCTATCACGTTCATTGACTGGTACTAGAAAATACGCGTCTTTTAAATCTAAAGTCGCCATGTATGAACCCTGAGATATTAAATTTTTTACTGCCCTGAGGTCTTCCATTTTAAAATGTGTCGTTTCGATAAACTCATTTAACCTGCTTAAATTTATTATAAATCTATTAGATTTGTCTGGCTTCGCAACTAGGAAGTAGGATGATACAAATTGGCCCTCACAAGCTACACATTTTTCTATTGCTTTTTTGGATAAAAGATTGGAAATTTCTTGGTTAATTTTTTCAAATTCGTCTAAGGACCAGTTTGGTGTACTTGGTTCTCGAAATTGAACTGGTTTGGACTTGAAGGTTAAATTATACCCTCTCAAGCAATTAAGAATAAACTTATCACTTGTGATCGTTTTCCATTCTTCTACAAAATGTCGTAGCCTACCTGCGATGAAACTTACTTTTTTTACTTCTTCGACGTCGATCGACTCGACGTTTGCGTCGTCGAGCGACTTGAACTCTGAGATGGCCTTGTCTGAAAAGGTCTCGGTTTGTATTTCACGTTCGTGAACTGCCGTTTCGGGTAATAGCCCACCTGTCTGGCTTTCCCAGGTGAGCCTCTCCAATTTACCTGACTAGTTGTCTTCTTAGTTGTTGATTTTTCTGGGGCTTTAAGTGATGTAGACGCTTTTTTAATATTTTTAGCGTCCTTCACCTGATCAGTTAGCTTTTGACCATAAAGCCATTCGTCGGAAACTGTCGCTTCTAACGTCGACTTGATATCTTTATCGAGATTGGGAGTGATAAATGATTTTCGTGCAGTTGAATGTTGATGAAAAACGTCTGCCATAATTTTTCCTGCATCCCAGATGTATTTCATGAGTTGGATCTGATCTACACCATCCTCAGGATTTTCCATCAGCATTGATATTGCTGAACCAAGAGAAATAAGAGCTGTACCTACACAGTTTTGGGTATCAGCAAAATGTTGATCTCTCTTTTTTGAAATTTCTGACAAGTGGGTAATTATCTCTAAATTAACCTTTGGTGCTTCTGTTCAAAATTTATCTACTCGAGAATATTTTTTGAGTAGTTCTTTCCGAGCTTCTTCTGTTAGGCCTTTAGCCATCCAATTTGTCCACTGTTTTTCGATGGTATCATCGACTTTTGTCGTCGGACCTGTAGGTG
>CAJNRD030001119.1:16633489-16648599 GCA_905319865.3 Cotesia congregata | reverse complement strand
TACTACGTGACCCGTTTGGGGGGGGGGGGGGAGCGGAGTCTTTGAAATACTACGGTCAGTCACAGGAGCGGGGGGGAGGCTCAGGTTTTTGTCACGTAGTCGATTTTACTGAGAGAAATCTCGTATTTTTTCGACCTATATTCGAATATAACTCGACAAGAGTTGGTACTGACACAAAAATGTCGTTGTGTGATCGGCTGTACAAAGCTTTTATTAAATGTTATAAAGAGTCCTTGTCAATGCAAGCAATCCAAAAGAAAACAAACGAATTTTGGGTACCGTTAAGAGATGAACACAAAAAAAATCCAAAAGTGCTAGAGCGCCTTGCTTTGTTAAAAGTCGAAGTACTCTTGTGTATATATATATTAGGGTGATCCAAAAAAAAATTTTTTTTTTTCAAACAAGCTTAAAAGTTTTATTTGGGTGTTGTTACGTTCCCAAAAATACGTTAAATAAATTCTTTGAGATTAAAATAATTTTAATTCCAGGTTTTGACACTTTGGGTGGTCGATAGACTCCCGGTGTGTCGTCACAGATGAGCTTACTTGTTTTATTTTAATTATTTTGAACTTACTATTATGGGCCCCATAAGTCAGCCCAAATAACCCCCTGGTTTTTTAACCACTTAGCTTCGAAGGGCGGGTAGATGTCGTAGCCCGTCTTTTGGAAGTACTCCTCGGAATAATACTCGTATCAGGGGTCTTCGATCGGGATGACACCTCCTGGAGGGTGAACCTCTGGAAACTCGACTGGGACCAACTTCCAGGCCCTGGTGATGTCCGTCCAATAAGCCGGGCGGTTGTTGCCGGTGAAGATCGACTAACCCTGTGAACCCTGGTACGGCGGTGATTTGGGCGAGTCTTCCTCGGTGGTTGTTACTACTCTTACCCGCGGTTCAATAAATATCTCGTCATCGATTATGTGTAATACCGGTTTCGTAGCCCGCACGACTTCCACTCACGGTTCGTTGATTGTCGGTAACGATAAATGCAACGGCTGAGCCAAGAGACGGTGTATTGATTTACCGGATCGTCGTGATCGTTTTCTTCGAGGCATAAAGCAAAGGACGTTGGCGACGGTGAAAAGATTGGAACCTGGTAGAACGCCAATAAAGCGTTCGTCCAGCAGGAGGGTTAAGTTGATTTGATATTTTGTAAGGGAATTTAATAAGTATTAAGGGTTGGTTAAATAAAATGAGGTGTAAAAATGAATTTCTGATTATAATTTCTATTTCTTTCCTGAAAATCTCTCCGACCCTGAGTCTTCACTCCTTGTTCTGGGCCAGTTTCTGGATACTGTGGGAAAAATCCAGTGGCGCCTTAAATAAATTAAGAGGCAACGAAGAGAGTGGTGGATCCCCGTTTCAAAACACATTGCTTTTACGTAAGGAGCAATGTTCCATTGATTCAACGTCGAAATAACAGCTAAAGCTTGTTGATAAGCAGTTCCACTATCAGCTTTAGGGACTCCAAGAAGCTGATCAACTCCAGAGACAGAAAGTAGAACTGCTAAACGGTCAACAGACTGTGAAACAGCTATATCGGGCAAAATTTTACCGTCCCAGTGGACAACATAACGATCTTCAAAACGGAATTCTTTTTTCAAATCTTGCGCAATGTTTGATCTATGTTTGATGTGCGCTCGATAAATTGTACCGTAGCTTAAATTAAGAGTAGAAAGATCGATTCCTACAATCTTAAAAGTAGCAGCTATAATAAAAGTAGCATTTCTATTTGTTACTTTTGCTCGATCTAGTGCTACACATAATTCGGGTGTCATCACATCAATTTTGTTTTGGTTGACACTGTTGACTTAGTTGATTTTCAAAGTCAGATACAACATTTGATGTCTGACTAGATGTTGTTGCTGATAAACCAGATAGTAATACTGCGGATTTTTGGGTAACGAGCATCATATGATCAGCAGGTTCATCTACATCTAAAAAGCAAAAGTTGTTTATATAAAACAGATAGTTATAGTTGATTGAGAAAGTATACTGATAGGATTTCTTAGCATTCAAAAATTATTTTTTTAACATTTTTTCTTAGCATTTAAAAAATATTTCTTAGTATTTATATTTCTTAGTATTTAAGAAATAATTCTTAAATACTAAGAAATATTTTTCAAATACAAAGAAATGATGTTTAAGAAATGATTTATTAAATACAACGAAATCTTCTCAAATACTAAGAAATCCTTCTATCAATGTAAGTATAAATTGTAATATAAACTTACCAGCCGAATCTACAACCATTATATCTTGATTTTGATCTTCTTGTTGTGTTAAAGTATTATTATCAATAAATCCGAATCGATTTTTTGATCTTTGCCCGGCCAAGAATAACTTTTTCTCTTCATCAATGTATTTATTGACGTTCAGTTTGGCGATATCAAATAAATTTTTTAATTTTTGAGAAAAATTTGATTCTTTCTTCTTTTGTGCTATTGATTTTTTGCGCTTATAATTCTTCTGTACCTTTTTGACTTCATCTAATAAATTTGAGTTTTTTTCGCCCAAATTGCTCACCATACGTTGGAATACCAACTTCGGACCACTTTTCTTGAAGTTTCGTTATTGTCAAATTGATACTGTGTTTATGTTGAAATTTTAAAACTTTTTTTTGGTAGAGAAATAACGACATAACCTTAACGTCAACTTGAAATTAAGCTCAAATAATTTTTTTAATTAATATTATGGAATAGATAATAATAACTGCAAATAACTCTGACTTTGTTAAAATAAAAATGGTAAGGACAAAAATTTTTGATTCAGTATGTTTATCATAATAACAATACTTAAAACATAGCTCTAAAGCTCTGAGCTCCATCTATTGGGAAACAATTTTTTTATCGACAGAGCAAGAAAATAAAAGTGTTTATCGACTGAAAACTTAAAAGGACAAATTGGCCATTTACATCTGAAATTACAAAAATTTTTTTAACGATATTTATTTATTGATGTTCCATCTTATAGCAATGGAATCAATATTATTATTATTTTATTAAATTTCTGGCCATATGTAACAATATCCTGAGAAAGAAAAAAATAAGGAATTTAATTCACATTAACAATAAAAAAAAATATTTACTTTTAAAAATTACCTTCTTTTTTGCCAACATCAAAAATAGTGAAATAATGTGTCGCTAATTTTCTTCTGTAAAATAAATCTTTACTTCTGATTGATGGAGAATATAAAATTGCTTCCATATCAAAAACAGCAGTCATGACAGTTTCACTAGTTTCTGCTAATTTCGTGTCCACGATTTTTTCAGCTCGAGCTGCATCCTTGCGTCTGACATGGATGTCATACTCAGCTTGTTTTTCTTCTTTTTCAGAATCAGATAATTTAAAAAAATTGGCACAACAGCATTGATCTTTGCGGGGCTGGTGAAATCCAATATTTGAATTTTCTAATTGCTGATAATAAGTAACATCACTAATTAGCCTACATCCATTTTCAATAGCATACTCCGTGTATAATTTATAAACTTGTTCCTTCGTTTGAAAACCTTCTAAAAAGATTTTAGAAGTGTTTTTCCGACACCAGTGAGCTGGAACTTTCGGTAGTAATGCTAGATGATTTTTGATGTTGGCGATATCATCTGGAGTTAGTTTGGTGCCAGGTTCGTGATGACCCTAAAGATCAGGCGATATAGATCCAATTACACTCCTCTGTTCTTTTTCAACATCACTCTAATTTTTTTTTCACTTATGTTTAGTGTTTTTACAAAATCACTTTACATACTTGAATAAAATTATTTCTCAATTTAAATTAATACGTTATTTTATTTCTAAACAAAACAATTCAATAGAATAACTACTTACTGAAAGATAATTTAAGACAAACGATTATGGATTAAATTAAAATAATGAAAAAATAATTATTACTTGCGCCGAGTGTTGTTATCAATAATTTCAGTAGTCACTAACTCAGTAGTCACTAACTTACTGAGCAGCTTCCGTTGTCAATTAATGTCACCCAACATCCAAAATTCATCAAAAATGATCTTCCTTTCAGCTTCATCGATCAAAAGCTCACAGTTTTGTTGGCAATTAGTTATTTTTCTTCCACGTTTGAGGCTGGGCTGAATAACATCTTTCACTGATGATACACTATCTATTCGAATGGAATCATATGATGGAAATGATGTTAGGTCACTGATCTTTTGACTTGAATGACTCAAGCTCAAAGAAGATGCTTGACGACTCAATTCATCATCGACATCGCCACTCTCGTTTTCATCATCAGTCTCGGGAATTATAATCGAGCTCCAAATAATTTTACGGAAGTCTTGAGGTTTCATTTTTGTCGTACACAATATTAAATTCACCGAAATATTTTTCTTAATTCACACTTAAATTACAATAAAATAAATCAGGCAGCCATCTTAAAATTCAAAATAAAGTTGTAGGTGGCGCTCCGTGTAGTTATTTAAAAAAAAAGATACCGTTAATATTTGTGAATCAAAGAGCAATTAATTTTTTAAATAGAAAAAAAAAAAAAACAGAAAATGAAACCTTGATTGAAAAATAAAAAATGCATCTTTGAAAAATTTAAAAATTTAAAAGTGCTTTTTTTAAAATTGAATCAAAAAAATTATAACAAACTTATGATTCGATCAAAATTTAAAAAATAAATTTGGTTTTTTACTTAAATATATACTTGTTTATACAAATTAAAGTTGGAGTGATAATTTTCATAAAGCTTCGTAATTTTTTTGCTTACTCTTACCTATAATTGATAATAAACCGAAAAAGCAGGATACGCCCTTATGGTTTTAGGAAAATTTTTTCTAAAACCATAAGGGCGTATATCAAAGAAAAATTTTTTTTTCGTTTTTTCCATAGATGTTAGTGTTTCCAACATTTCTACATAGATTAGAGCAAAAAAAAATTTTTTTATACGCCCTTATGGTTCTGCAGAATTAACACCCCCGCACTACTATGTGGGGGAGGAATTTCGTAAGATCGTATTCGAGATGATTTCTACATTATAAAAAAAAGATTCCTACCAAATTTCGAGTCTGTAGAGGTTACAGTTTGGGAATGGCAATTAAATATTCTAACACCCATCCCCGCAATCCTCTAGCTAAATTTGGAGTCTACAGGAGCTGTAGTTTAAAAACGGGAATTTTTGATTTTTTATCGCCCCCGCAGTACCCTTTGGGGAAAAAATTGATTTAAATACGTTCTTAGCTTACCTCTACATAACAAAAGTAATATTTCTACCTAGTTTCACGTTTTTAAGTCCTATGGTTCCCGAGATTTCGTGATGAGTGGCTATATAGTTGATAATCCTTCGATGATCCATCGAGTGGGTAGGTGGGAGTGAACGTGTGGGTGCGTGAGAATGTGTAAGTAGATTCTTAGCTAAATGTAAAAGAACATAATTCGTCTAATATATTCCGTTGGAATCCATGAAAACAAAAGAATCAAGAGAAAATGCTTGTCTTTTGTTTTTATAAGCGGAACAAATGTTCATAAAAGTAGTAGCGATAAAAAAATGAAAAAACAAATTTTTCATTGAATGGTTGTAGTTTCATATCGATACGATTAGTGGTTTAGACGTGATTGAGCCTCAAACAAAGACCATCGTCATTATATATATATATATATATTATATATATATATATATATATGTACAATTTTTTCCGTGTACAATGAAAATAAATCAAGCACATTCAACATATTTACTTTAAATTAAAGTATCCATAAACTTAACGTATAATTGACATTTAAAAAGTTTACATATATACACAGAAAAAAAAGTCATCTTGACTCAAGAAAATCTTTTTCTTCAAAATTTACTTCTTGTTTCAAGTTCTTGTTTATTCTTGAACTAATAATGTCATATACAGTCAAAACCGTTTACAGCGACTTCGCTTAAAGCGACCTGCCGGTTACTACGACGAAATTTTCAACTCCCGTCTCTATTACATATAAAACACTCAAGCCGAAAACTGCTTATAACAACATTGCTTATAGCGACAAATCGTTTGTAGCAACTGAATTCACAGTACTCATAGTAGTAAACTTATAGCAAAATGCATCGGTTATAGCGTCTGACAAATACTTTCATTCATTTTGCAGTAAATATACTTATGATGTCATCAAATTCTTTTGCAGCTTTAAATTAACAATGAGGATCACAATTTTCATTTTAGTTAATGGTCTTACAAGTTGTAGAAAACACTTTCGTTCTTTGGCATAATAATTCTTACACTTTCGCTTTTTGGCAAAATAATTCTTTGACAATGTCAAAAAGAAAACGGAAAGTCTTCGACATAAATGAAAAATCTCACAGAATTTGGCGCCTAGAAAACGGTGAAAAAAATAGTAATATTGCAAAAGAATGCAATGTTTCACATTCAACAATCTCTACAATTTGGAAAAATAGAGACAAAATCAAATCTCTGTTTGAAAAAAATAATGTCAATATTAAACAAACACGCTAGGACAACTGGACATGAAGACATAGACCAAGCATTATTAACGTGTTTTAAGCACCAGCGATCAAATAACGTGCCAATTAGTGGTCCTATTTTGCAGGAGAAAGCCAATGATTTTGCACGACAGCTCGGAAAACAAACTTTTAATTGTTCTTCATCGTGGATACAACGATTTAGGCATCGTCATAACATTGTCAGTGGTAAAATTAGTGGTGAAGCGGCTGATGTGCCAAGTGGAACAAAAGAAGAGTGGTTATCACAAAAGTGGCCTGTTTTATGTGAAGGTTACAAACCGGAAGATATCTTCAACGCAGACGAGTTAGGATTGTTTTATAGTATGACTCCGGATAGAACACTAAAGTTCAAAGGTGAAAAATGTACTGGTGGGAAGTTGGCAAAGACAAGAATACCAGTGATGGTGGCTGCGAACATGACAGGCTCGAGCAAAAAAAAGTTATTGGTGATTGGAATATCAATAAAGCCGAGATGTTTTAAAAACGTTAATTCTTTACCTGTAGTCTACAAGAATAATACTAAATCTTGGATGACGTCTAAAATTTTTGAAAAGTGGCTACGCTCTTGGGACGCTGAACTAAAAGTCTACCAAAGAAAAATTCTTTTGATAGTCGACAACTGTCCCGCACACTGCAAAGTTGATAATTTAAAATTTATAAAACTCGTGTTTTTACCACCAAACGTAACTTCCGTCTTACAGCCGATGGACCAAGGAGTTATTAAATCTCTCAAGACACATTACAGGAAATTGCTTGTTGTGCATTTACTCCAAAGTTTCGAAAAAAATGAGCAAAAAGCTCTCACATTGCTCGATGCTATTTTGATGGTATCAGAAGCTTGGAAAAATGTTATTCAAAGGACTATTGCTAACTGTTTCAAACATGCTGGTTTTGTGCAGTATCCTGATGAAAGGGATGATTTTAATGAATCGAATGACGTTTTACTTCAACAATTGGGACAAGCTCTCGTACCATCTTTATCTGACGAAGATGTACAAGAGTTCATTGAAATAGACGACAATGTTGCTGTTTGTTCGCTAATGACGGATGAAGAAATTTTACGCCAAGTCCAAAACGACCAACCAGATGAAAGCAAAGAAGAACAAGAACAAGAACAAGAGGAGGATTTTGTAGTACCTTCAATTAATGAAGCTCTTAGAGCAGTTACGGTGTTGAAAAAGTATATTCTCGGAAACGAAGAAATTAATTCGTATGATTACGATAAAATATTGAGTAACATGGACCGAGAATTACAAAACAGATATGTACAGTTTAAGTGCAAGAAACAAATGAAAGTAACTGATTATTTTCAAAAATGATTATGTTATTAAATGTAGTATTGAAATTTATACGAAATTTTATTAAAATGTTTTTGAATTTAATCCATGCATTTTTTTTCGAATATAACTCATGCATTGCTAGATTTTACTTATAACGACTATCGGCTATAACGACCATTAACAGGAGGTCCCTTCAATGTTGTTATAAGCAGTTTTCACTGTACTTATCCCAAGTAAATCTTTCTCTTGATTTGGAAAGTAGCGCCAACGTTGGCGACGTGATTTTTTGGAACTAAACCGAGATTTTTTTAATAAAAAATTAAATTTAAAAAAATAACCTTATGCATGATTTTTATTGTTTGTGTTCATTTAATTAGACATTTTTAATTAATTTTTAACTTGCTGAGTTCCCATTATATTACTGATTTACAGTTAAGTGTGTAGTGACGAAAATATTTGTATAATAAGTATTCGCTCGACTCATACAAAGTACATGGTTAGAAATTTGTTGCGTTAATAACTCAATAACTATAAGTGATATTGACAATCAGAAAAAAGATCCTTAAAGAGGAGGAAATTTCTGAAAAATAGTCTCGACTCCCGGAACTCTAGCTCCATAAACAATAATTTTTATTTGATGTTTAATATGGGTTTCCGCGCGGCTGCTGTCCTACTCGGGCCTCGATACGCCCGTGTGTACATGAAGCAAGTTCAAAAACCAAGAGAATGATTTACTTGGATTAAGAGGTTTTTTTCTTCACTCAAGTTGGTAAGCATGTTGGAACTAGGGAATATTTGCTTAAACCAAGATTGACCAAAACAAGAAAAAAATTTACTTGACTCAAGAATATATTTTATCTTCAGTTGAATATACTTGGATCAAGTAAATATTACTTGACTCAAGATGACTTTTTTTTCTGTGTATGAATAATTTTTTACTCTATCACATTTGATTTGTTATCACATATTATGCAAGTGTTTAAGATAATACAGCAAAATAAACGTACGGTCATTCACTGGTAGTAGAAAATATCGAACTTACCAATAAATGACTAGTCAGTCATTTACTAGCAAAGCACACTTATCAAATAAGCCAGTGAATGACCGATGCCAAATGAATATAAATAAATTATTAAGTTAAATTATATCCATCATAGGTCAATTTTAATATTATTTTATCTACCCAAATGTCTATAAATTTTGTATTTTGGACAAAAAGTAATTATTTATAACTAAAATTCACAGTTTTCTAAGTAGCCGTTTTCACAGAGTTTTGTCAAAATTTTATAGTTTTCTAGAAGTTCTCGGATTCTCGATATAATTTTTATGAATTTTGAAAATACACTTTTAAATTATATTAATTCGTGGAGATTAAATATTGAAAAATATATGTAAGATTACAATTATGATTGAACATTGACAGTTAACTAAATTTTTGGATTTTTATAATCATTATTTTCATTACCGGTCATTCATTGGCGAGCGGTCACGGACTGGACGGTTTACCCTAAATAAATTCGGGATTGTAGAATTTATTTTGAATGCGTCACCGAGAAAATAATCATTAAGAAAATTTGAGACTAAAATTCTGTGCCAGGTGTGTCATTATAAAATAATATTTTGAAAACTTAATCCATCCCGAAAGTAATTAAATAAAATTTAATTCAGAGCTATTTATAATGTTTCCTCACACCCCAGTAAATCAGTTCTCGGTACCGATTAGTTATAATGCGGATTTACAAAATCAAAATTTATTAAACTTTAATCCAATTCAAAATTCAAATCCAAGTCCATATTTACAATTACAAAACGATTTAATCGGGTTAGACAATCCGCAAGGTGATATACACAATAGTACTGTCAGTAATAGCACTGACCCTACAAATGCCACTGACAATGATGTCAGTAGAGTACTAAACTTTTCTGACCTTGAAAATACCAACAATGCGACTCAAACCGATGAAGAAGTAATTAGACAATTAAGAGCCGAAGCAGAAGCCTGGAAAACAGCTTGTCAGCAATTGATATCACCTTTTACCAGTACCCTAGCTCGAACGACGTCTAACACAGTAAAAAATAATAATCATATCAATAACACCTACGCATTTCAGCCACGGGAGTTATTCCCAAATTTTAATTTTTCAGCGGCAAACCATTCTGTGTTGCCAGCACCTTGCTTTCCCCATTCAGACATGCCTTCCTACTCTACAGCATCAGCCCCAACGTTTAATGGGACTGCGCGTTTACCGTACGCGCCGCTGCCGCTTGCCCCACCACTCGTAACACCGGTGCCTCACCATCTACCAGCTACACATGCACAATCATACACCACGTTGCCGTATATAACCCAAATTTATACAGCATCACCGATGCCATACTACGTACCAAGTACACACGTACAGTCACACACTACTACACCTCATGTGACACACACCTATACAGCACCGATCGCTTCTTTCCATGTGCCTGAGTCACAGACACAGCCATATACACACACTATCCCAGGCATAGTCCCAAACGCTGCTCATTCTTACATGTACCCGAGTACAGTTGCACCCTTACGGACTAATGACATTTACCGAACTGCGAAATCATGGAATGTATTTTTTCCCCCGCGCGATTCATCTATTAAATTAGACGCCAAAAAATTTATTAAAATTTTAGAACAACGAATGGTCAGTAATGATATACCTTTAGACAACTTTAAGCCTGTAGTTACTTCAACGTTAACTGGTAATATTTTAGATTGGTATTATCAAAATGAACATTTATTTATCAACTGGTTAGTTTTCAAAACTCACTTTAAAGTATGGCAAACCCACCAATCGGATGAAATTTTATTACAAGAAATTTATTCTTATCGACAAGCCGATGACGAACTTGAGTCGTGTTTATTAACCGAATGCAATGTGCGTTTGCTCAATTAGACGACCCCATGCCTGAACACCGACAAGTTAGAATTATTATTCAAAAATTTGATTCAAAATTTTTATTTAAATTTGCGGAAGAAAATATTGACACATATTCAATACTATATAAACGCGTTAGTTCTTGGCAACCAGTAGTAGATTCTTGTCAACGCTCATATAATAACGAAGAAGCGAAATTTAACACGGATTCTGATGATAATTCGAAAACTCAAATAAAATTAAACGCTGTTAGCAAATCGAAATTAAAGAATTCTAATAAGAAGACGATTAAATTGGAAAACGAACAAAAGACCACTCTTTCTGCATTGTCGAATTCAAACCCAGTTAACTCAGGTAACAAAATTCCAGAAAATAACCACTCGGACGTGCTTGCATCCGCAATAACTAATTTTCAAGCCGCGATGCAGGACATGTTTGAAAATTTACAAAAGAAACTTAGCCAAGTATCTTCACAGACTGACTGTGAACGTTGTGGATGCAGTGGACACATTGCTGCAGTCTGTTGTTCCCGAACTACAGACGAAATTCGAAAGAGTTGGTTTACGACCCTTTACAAGAAATCCAGATCCCGAAAACCAAGTAGTTACATCGGTGATCCCTAATACACCAACTAAGCCTCAAATATCCGCGATACAAACCCTTACGGCACCTATTTCTTTACCTAGTGCCCCAGTTAGGTCAGTTTCTAAAAACTGCGAAGAAAATAGTTCAGAAACCTCTGATATTAACCAAGACGAATTAGATTACGAGTATATGGACTATGAGTCAGACTCTGAGTCAGAAATACTTAGTTCAAAACCCAAATTGAAAATCAAATCCGGTAATGAACTTAATGACCTTATGCTTATTCATAGAGCCAGCACACATGATTCAGACAATCTTAAAATATCAAGTCGAATTAAACGACAACCATCATTTCAGATTAGAACTGAGAGTATTTCAAAGTTGTCGTCGATAACAAGCGTAGAATCAGAAACTTTACCTTCTGATCCGATAATTACTTGTAATTTTAAGAAACGGTCACTTTCATTACCACCTAAATCATTCATACTGACCCCTACAACTTCAACAACCAACACCGAAGAAGCTTCAGCATCCATCGCCCAGCTCGACATTGGCAGAATTTCTAGACCAACAATGGTTCAGCCTGGCATAACATCTACAGCTCCAACGCCTATAGCAGCTGTATCAGATCCATCAGACAACAATGTGGCAGCCAAATTTAAAAAGTCCATGCCTCATGACAGAAGCCAGTTGACTTCATTGTCTCAACCAAACTTCAGGTTCACCTATGAACAACCTGAATGGATTGAAGATATCTATAAAGCAATAAAGGAAGTTCATATTAAAATCCAGAAGAATACACAGGACATCCAAGGACTCCAGAATGGCATAAAAAGACTCATTCAAAGCCATTCATCACTGAAGCACTGCCAACTCACCAACCTGGCCAGTTCTGTACGTGAAGTAGAACGAGATGTCGTTGCCGTCAAATAACGACTTAATTCAATCGCACCCAAAATGCAGACACTGGGAAAATATCCAGTTAAATACAAGGAGCCTGTCCAATTAGAAGCCGATTCACCTCCATTAACTTCCAAAGAGAAGCAAGACACCACTATTTATAAAATTGGAACTAAAAATCGTCAGTTAGTTCAAAAACTAACTTTGAAAGAAATTAAATTCAGTCGAAAATTTCATCTCGACAAGGCTTACAAGACGAGCTTCCAATTAATCCAGTCAGGTAACAATTTTAAATTCGTTACCGCATTATCAGACACGAACAACACCAATATACGATGTCTCACGTACTCGAGAGTATGCATCCAACCAAATTTGGAAAGATGCTGAAATTTGTTTTCATCCACCTGAAAACAAGAAAGAAGACCACGTTCAAGAAAACTGGCAAAGACGCAGAGTACCAGTTCAACTTTTTGATCCAGAATGCCAGGCTAGTAACCGACGTTGGCCTGGATACAAGAAAGGGATCGAGATTAACAACAACGAAGAGGACATCGAAGACTTCCAGGAGACGTTCCAGCGTTCTCTATAAAATTATACCCCTATTTAATCATTCACATTATTATCTATTTATATTACTGTATCATCATTCATATCAATAATTGAAATATTACTGTATTATACTATTATTATTATACAACTATTACTGCTATAAAATTTATACTAAACATCTATCATACTATTACATTATAAAAACTATAATATCTACTAAATCATTCATATCATCAAAAATTATATCTGCCAGTTTAATTTGTTTTATTTACAGCTGCAGACTAATCAAAAAAAAAAAAACAACAAACACAAAAACAAACAACAATTAATTAATAATTAAAATTTTATTTTTATCTTCCCATCAAATAGATCGAAGTCTAGAACGAAGACCATTCGACCTTCTACCATTTACTCAAGGGAACTCTATCTAATTAACTATTTATTTACAGGTGATCACTCACCTTCACAGCTAAAATTTTATTTTATAATTTTAAAATTTCTTTTCAGGTGACGACTCACCAGTCCATTCACACATCTAATTTCCAGGTGATTACTCACCAATCCACTTATCCAATTCCTAATTTACCACTATCAGGTGATTACTCACCAATACATTCATCCATCTATAGGTAACTACTCACCAATTCTGATACTACTACCAGGTGACTACTCACCAAACTTTTCAACTACAGGTGATTACTCACCAACTTTTCTTACTACTACTACTTTCATCAAAATTCTCTCACTGCTATTTCATCAAACTTCTCTTCCTACTATTTCATCAAAGCATCCTTCCTAAGTGATCACTCACCACTAACTTCTATCATTCTATCATCCCTATACCCGGTGACGACTCACCAATTCTTTCAAAGAGCTAGCTCGGTTCAAAAATTGACGGGGTAGTCTTGGCTTGGCAGGGAGGATTGAGACACTGCAAAATGTCCCGACTTTATCAGCCTGGCGAACTACCACCCGAAATTTCCGTTACTGACACTAGCTAAAATAATGGGTAGCACCCGTGACGTCACAAGACGACACGAGGAGGGGAAAATCAGCTACGAGCATCAGAACATGAGCATTGATTGACACTTCGATCTATCCCCCGGTCTGAACCACCACGCTAGGTATTTCTTAGTCATTTTTACCACTATACTACTATACTACTATTACTACTATTAGGTGATTACTCACCAGAACCTTAAATAATCTAAAAGTTTATTGTCGAAATAATAATCTAAACTAATATTCCTAATTATTTTCTATCTATATTATTAATTTTATATTAGATGATTATTCACCACGTTTATTATCATTACTGTTTAATTAATCATAGTTTTAAGTATAAGTATTCGGTTTATTAAGTATTTCATTAATTGCGTTACCGAGACATTATAAGTCTTGTTTAAAGTGTTATTTTGTGAAATAAAGTTAAATTTATTGTTATCATCGTTATACATCATTACTGAATTACCGCCATTCACTTGTCCATTTGCTATGACGCAGAGCATTGTAAGTAAATAAAGCAATTATAACTGGCACACGTGAGAATTTTTGCCAGACAGTAAATTTATTAATAAGAATTAATACATATAAATCAGGGAGCGGAAAATCCCCGAACAGCGTATCCCAATTAAACGAAGCTTAAGTGATCATTTACCTATCCGCAAGGACTTGATGACTTAAGTAATTGGATTTCTTAAGTGAACAAAAAGTTCAGTGTTTCAATATATTCTAATATGGCTTGATATAATTTGATATGCCCGTTTTCTAATTTTTTGATATGTTCTGATACAATTTTATCAAGCCGGATCTGACTCAATAGTATCAAAATAAAGTCAAATCTGAGTGATAATTTTGTTATACAGTCACTAGGTTTTTTAAGTCTAAGAATCGGCAAATTTACATTTTTGAGTTTTTTTAATTAATATATTTTATGGCAGATTTACGGTATAAATTATAAAAAACATAAAATGTATAAATTTAAAAAAAAAATTTCGAAGTTGCTCTAAAAACTCTTTATTTAATTTTGTACTGTTCAATTTTTTCACAAAATACTTTTTAATCGAGAAATTGATATTTTAGAATTTTTTATTTATAAAATTAATTTTTTTATCAAATAAGTAAAAATAAATGAATTTCATATATTTTTAGAATTACTCAACATTTTTAAGAAACTTTAAAAAAAAAAAAAATTACCGTTGTCGTAGAACCAATCGGCTACCGTTTTTTATCTGGTTTAAAATTTGCAAAAAGTAAAATTAATTTTTTTTATTTTTTAAATACAATATGAAGTTGATATTATTATTGCTTTTCATGCAATATTATGTCAAATGAAAAAATCTTTTGTGTATTATTTACATTTTTATCATGAAATTTAATTTTCAGTTATTTATTGATGAATTATTAAAATTATTTGAAAATTT
>CAJNRD030001119.1:16572576-16616883 GCA_905319865.3 Cotesia congregata | reverse complement strand
GATATTTTTGCGAATTTTTATGTTTTCGAGTACCTAAATTACGAATATATTCATGAAAATGCTGAATGTGCTCTTTTTTTTATGATTTTTACGTATCTTATATTTTGATCAATTATCAGCTTGTTAGTACTAAAATTTGTTTTTCCAGTCCTGATTAAGCTTCTGCGCAACTTTTTTGTGCATACAAACATCACTTGATCTCCACTCTCAGACTCCTTGTTCCGCAAAACAGCTGATAACTCAGTTATTTGATAATATTGAAGTACTTACACGTGAATCTGGTTAAGTTGTCATATGTTAATATTTTGATTCAATTGCTGAGTGTTCATTCTAATATATTTGTCTTGTCTTTTTAAACATGAGTTCGTCACGAATAAAGTGTAAATATAGTAGTGATTTATTTTGTTATATTTGTGGTATTTATATATTAAAAAAACAAAAACGACATATCACAGACTTTGTTAAGGAGACTTATGCTGAATATTTCGGTTTTAAAATGGACAAATTAGATGAATCATGGGTTCCGAATAAAGTTTGTATTTCCTGTGTTGAGTCTTTGCGGTTGTGGGAAAAAGGAGAACGTTCTGGATTAGACTTTGGTGTTCCTATGATCTGGATGGAGCCTAAGAATCATGTTGATGATTGTTACTTTTGCGTAGTAGATGCTAAAGGTTTTAATCGAAACCAAACGTGGAGATATTCAGACTTACAGTCTACAAAATGTCCTGTTTTACACAGTGAAACTCTCCCTCGGCCTGTTTACGTTTAAAAAAGGATTCGCATGTTCTCAGAAACAATGATGTTGCCGAATTCACAGAAATCGAAACAGCAGTCTACCAGTGGAAGTGAATGGGAGGGTGAAACATCTACGCCAAAGTTATTTTCTCAAAATGAACTCAGTGATTTGATACGGGATCTAAATTTATCAAAACAGGAATCAGAACTGTTAGCGTCAAGATTGAAAGAAAAAAATTTATTTGCACCAACAGTAACAATTACAACATACAGAACGCGAGAAAGTTAGCTATTACAATTTTTTGATGAAAATGAAGGACTGGTATATTGTACTGATATTGCGAAGCTGCTTTTAGACATGGGCTTGGAAGAATACAAACCTACTGAGTGGCGTCTTTTTTATTGACAGCTGTAAAAGAAGTTTAAATTGCGTTTTACTGCACAATGGAAATAAATTTGGATCAATTCCAATTGCCCATTCAACAAAACTCAAAGAAGGATATGAAAATGTAAAATTAGTTTTAGAAAAAATTAAATACTTGGAGCATCAATGGCCGATCTGTGTAGATTTGAAAATGGTTAATTTTTTACTTGGTCAACAAAGTGGATACACGTAATACCCTTGCTTCCTTTGTATGTGGGACAGTAGAGCAAAGCAACTTCATTGGGAACAAGATGTTTGGCCTGCAAGAAATTCTCTAACTGTCGGTAAAGCCAATGTCATAAGGGAACCGTTGGTGAACAGAGACAAAATCATACTTCCATCATTACATATTAAGTTAGGAATGATAAAGCAATTCGTTAAAGCTTTGGACGAGGAAGGGGATTGTTTTAAATACATTTGTCGAAAATTTCTGAAGCTTAGTATGGAAAAGTTGAAAGGTGGAATATTTGATGGTCCTCAAATACGGCAATTGATAAAAGACGCAGATTTTATTAAAGTTATGACTGTTCCGGATAGTGAAGCTTGGGAAAGTTTTGTGTTGGTAATTGAAAATTTCCTAGGTAACCATAAAGCACTAAATTATGAAGAAATTGTACAAAATATGCTGACAAACTTTCAGACTCTTGGAGCAAATATGAGTATCAAGTTACACTATCTCCGCAATCATTTGGATAAATTTCTAGATAATTTAGGAAATTATAGTGAGGAACAAGAAAGCGGTTCCACTAGGATCTGAAAGTAATGGAAGAAAGATATCAGGGTCGATGGGACTGTTATATGATGGCAGATTACTGCTGGTCTTTAAAAAGAGATTTTCCCCGGAAAAATTATAAAAGAAAAGCTCTTAAAAGGCGTTTTATGATAATATAACATGTTTTCCAAATTTTCCTCTCTATTTACTTCGATATATCATATTTTTATCCAAATAAAACTGACATTATAAATATATCTGTTATTTTGTTTCTCGTTTTCCGATTTTTGTAATGTAAAATAAAAATAAGTATTTAAAAAAAAAACGAAAGCAAATCTTACAAAATCATTCATAATTTCATGAATTGTGAGTATAAATATATCCAAAATCAATCTTATATCTAGGGCAACAAAACCACTGTAGACCAGTGTAATCGATTTTCATAAGTTAACTTAATTAATACAGTTCGATTATCTCATTCACGATATACTATAGTTTAAAAGATTATTAATCATTGGAGTAGCAGACTTTGAGATAAAAACAGATAATGTTTTATAGTAATCACAAAATACCGACTGGAATAAAAAAAATTATATACAATTGTATACGATTCATACATAATTGAATATGAATTCTGTATAGTTACACTGATAGAAGGATTTGTTAATATTTAATGAGCTTTAGTAACTGTTAATAGGTGATTTTTTAACATCATCGGATTTAATAAATAATTATTACCAGTTAATAAATTATTTATTGAATACGATTTATTGAATGTTAATAAACATTTGTTAACAGTAAATAAATATCTATTTAAAATCAAAGCAAAAATAGCAATTTTCTTTTGACATTTTTTTATAACCCGATAACTGGAATACATAGCTGTAATGCATGATAATAATTCAAATCACTAAATAAATGAACGTTTTTAATATTTAAAAACATAAAAGATAATTGTGAGCTGTGATAGAATTCGGTATGTTACAATAAACGTTATCATAATGTAATGAAATTAATGCAAATAATTTATAAAGATGAATTTTGTTTATAAGCAATCTTCATATCATATGACATTGCAAGTAAAACAAATTCACTCAACAAAATATTTATTATATAGGTCATTCCATGTCAAATCGACCAATAGTTGGAATCGACACCTTTCGATTTGGATGAATTTTGGTCAGAAGTTTTCTTTTAATGTAAAACGAAGTTCTGCAAAAGGAAAAATAATGAAAAATTTTTTTTCGAAAGATATGCAAATTCAAAATTTCGCAATTTTTCCAGTTTTTCAATTTTATTTTTGCAATGTCTCGAAAGATATAGATACAGGAATGGTCTTTTTTTGTTAGAAAGGGGACACTTAGGGCTATTCGTTCTTGGAAACAATCGAAGTGGTTTTTTAAGCTCATAGTTATGTCATTACATCAAAAACGATCTCAAGAGAAATGTCGAAGTTATGTCAAAAAATTAAAAAAACTGTTGACCCTAAAGGCCATCCCTGCTACTTCCCGCTAATTTCATACTTAAGCGCTTGAAATTGCACTTACTAAGTTTTTGAGCTCTTCGGTTAAAAAAAAAATTTTTGTGTCATTTTGAGCTCTCCGAGCTCAAAAATCTGATAGAAGTTCAATAAAACACTACTTTTTTCATTTTCAAACCGCAATAACTTTTGAATGAATAAACCGATTTTTACGCAATTGGTAGCATTCGACGCAATTTTTTAGACCTTATAAAGAATCTTCAAGTTTAATTGATCGAAGTTGAAATTTCAATGTAATTCCGAAAAAACTTTTTCCGGTTTTTTTCGACAACGATTACTCACGAACAAATCAACTGATTCCGACCAAGCTAGCGGAGATCGACGTGATATTTTGTTGTTAAGAGCTGATTAGTTTTTGGAATTGATCGGTAAAGCTGTTTAAAAGTTATTCTAAAAAAACCACATTTGAAAAAAATATTTTTCTGCCCTCCGGCCGGAAAGTGGCAACTTTCTGGCCGCTGCGCTAAACAAAGTTGCCACATTCCGGCTACGTCGAGCAGAAAAATAGTATACACACCTTGGCCAGTAAAAAGTAAAGCCTCAGACCACATGTTTGTCAAACTCGGCTTCGCCTCGGCCAACAATTACATGTGGTCTGAGACTTTTCTTATTTTACTGGCCTAGGTATGTAATATACTATTTCGTAGTTTTTTTGAGATTTCTCAAAATCTACTGGTTCGAATCGGTCCAAATTGTATTCAAAATCTAAGTTTGATCAAGCCCTTTCGAATTGAACCAATCGCGATGAAATCGATCAAGCCGTTTAGTAGTTATGAGAGGTTTACATACGGCCACACACACACACACACACACACACACACACACACACACACACACACACACACACACACACACACACACAGGACGAGAAGAGAACTGCTACCAGGCGCGTCTCCCCGCAGCGGATGGGTTGACACTCGCTGTCATTGGATGACACTTAGATAATCTCCTAGTTGATGAGGTACAACACACACCTGCGGTAGAGGAGAAACTGCTACCAGGCGCGTCTCCCCGTAGCGGATGGGTTGACACTCGCTGTCCTTGGATGACACTTAATCTCTTAGTTGATGAGGTACAGCAGGTAAGAGCCAAACAAAATAACCAAACAAAATAAGCTCCCGTGGAAAAAACTCCCCTTTAATGGGTTGGTCACACTAACTGACTTAGCAAGACGATTGGTCTCTGCTGTTACTCACTGGGAGTGTCCGGAACTTGTATCGTAGTTTCCGACGATGCAGACCACGAATAAAGTGAGCTTGCTCTGCCGAAGTGTAAGTTGCAGCAGTGGATCAGGAGCCAGCCACTTCGGGCCTTGATCAGAAAGTACGCAGTGAGTGTTAGAGATCGGAATCTTCACCGCCCCGAGCAAGTCTAGTCCGTCCGTGTATTCCGGGACTGGCTAAGTATCGGCTAGGCCTCAGGGAACTGGGGTAGGAGTACTATCTCCGAGGGTACACCCGTTCCTAATTATGACAGCCAGCTCCACTCCGTACAATGCGCAAGTAAATCAAAAAAGTATGAGTAACCCACAGGAAACAAACAAGAGTGGAAACGGGCTACATGCCCAACAATCAGCGATTGACGCAAGCACAGAAATGAAGCGTTCGCAAGCGCTCAAACGCCTTGAAAAGCTGATCAGTGAGCTGAATGATTTCGTCCAACCAAAGGTCAATATTCACAAAGAGTTAAAATACAAGATGACTGGTGTAGCTAACGCCCTTCAAAGGTTTGAGAAGCTGGACGAGGAGTGGTGCTCATCATTGCAGCGCATTTCTCATGTTACACCGGAGAAAGACTGTCAGGCTGTCGTCGTGACTGACGAAGCAATGGACACCGGAGCTGAAGGTGACGGTTAATCAGTCGAGGGAGACAAAAGTGAAGCCAGCAGCAAGTCAGGTAAGAGAAAAGATCGACCTTCTCCTGACCCAACAATCAGCCAAGTTATGAAGAAAAAGGATATGAATAAAAGCCCTCCACAAGGAGCGGCAGTGCAGACCAGCGAACAACCAAAAGCGCTTGCTTGGAAAAAAGTACAGTCTAGGAGGAAAGAGCAGAAAGAAATGAAAGAGCATTTTCTAAAGTAGTTGCCTGAGAAGCCACCACCTGAGCCTAAGCGAAAAAACCGCGAAAATTCATCAGAGCGGACGCATTAATAATTCGGCCTGTTGAAAAGGCGAACTATGCTGAGATACTGCGCCGAATAAAGAAATAAGTCCCTAATGGAGATAATTTGAAATACCGGAAGGAGCTATCAAAATCAGACCAGCCTACAGAGGTACCCAAACTGCGCTAGTGACACTACCGATAACAACAGCGCAGACAGTACTCGGAGAAAGAGGCAAGATCAAGATTGGCTGGTCGAACTGCCGGGTTAGAGTAGTGAAAAATCCACAAGCATGCTTCAAGTGCTGGCACTATGGACACGTTGCTGCCCAGTGTAGAAGCGGAATAGATCGATCAAAGCTCTGTATTAAGTGCGGACAAACTGACCATCTAGTAGCTAAATGCCCTAATGAAGCTAAGTGTATGTTATGTGCTGAAAAACCCGGCTCAACAGATACTGTCCACGGGGCTGGTTCTATTAAATGCCCGGTTTTCCAAGAACCACTTCAGAAGACAACAAATAAACGATCATCAAGATATTACAGCTGAACATTAATCACTGTGCGGCTGCACATGACTTGCTTCTGCAGACAGTGAGTGAACTAGGGCTTGACCTTGTACTAATAGCCGAGCCATATAAATGCCTTAAAGGCCAACTATGGGAAACGGACACGACCACCAGGGCGGCCATTTGGTCCTGTGGCAAGCTCCCATTTCAGAGCGTAGCTAACAATTGCAATGCCAGCTTCGTAGCAGTATTAGTAGATGGCGTTCGCTTCTATATCTGCTACGCACCAACTAGCCTCTCTATTGTTGACTTCACTGATTTCCTGGACCGACTGACAGAGAAAGCAAAGCAGCATCATCCAGTCGCGATAGCCGGCGACTTTAACTCCTGAGCAGTAGACTGGGGTAGCAAGCTAACTAACGCACGAGGTAAAGCGTTACTTGAGGCTTTTACTGCATTAGACGTAGTCTTACTCAACCTACACCAAAGGAGACGCAAGTTTCATCGCAGACCTCACGTTCGTCAGTAGCAGCCTCGCGAGAAGTAACCTCAACTGGAAGGTGCTGGATATCTACACTGCCAGTGACCACAACGCGATTCTCTGGGGAATATCAAATGACCAGGATACTAGAGGAACTAATAGGTTACTTACTACATTCGGTGGAGAGTGAAATCTTTCGACGCGAGTACGCTGACGACTGCTTTGGATAATGGCCCGATCACCGCTGGATGTGCAGAAGTTCAGACTAAAGAACTTATGGAAAGATCGATCCACTGGTGGAACGATCACATCAGCACTCTTCGTAGAGAATGTCTCAGGAAAAGAAGAATATCACAGCGTGGCTTCCGTCGACGTAACTTTGCAGAACTGGTGGTAGAGTATAAAAAGGCCCGTCGGGAACTGAACAAAGCCATCAAGGATAGTAAAAGACGCTGTTGGAAAAAACTCGTCGAAGAAGTGGAGAAGGACCCATGGGGCGAACCGTACAAGGTGGTCACGGCCCATCTGAAATACCAGCCAATGCCGTCGCTTACATGTCCGCGGCTCCTAGAGAGGATTGTTACTGCGCTGTTTCCTCAACAACCGGTATTCACCGGCCAGTTAAGGCAGCTAAACCCTGAAGACATTCCATCTGTCACGGAAGAAGAACTATTGGAGGCTTGTAACCGCGTCGGGAATAACAAAGCGCCAGGACTAGACGGAATCCCTAATATTGCCTTGAAAACAGCCATAAAGGCAGCACCAACGTTATTCTTGAAAGTTTACAACACGTGCCTCAAGGAAGGGACATTTCCTCGGAAATGGAAACAACAACGACTGGTTCTAAAAAACACACACACATACACAGACAGACATACAGACACCATCGCGGGAATAGTCAGGGAAGCTTCCTTGGACCTCGAAACGTTTTGATTTGACGAAAACTCAATTTTCGAAAAATGGGGAAAAACCAATAACTTTCCGATTTTCGAAAATTTTCAATTTTCTTATCGGGAAATTAAAAAATCGTTGAAAATAGGCCATTTTTTTCCCGAAAGAAACCCATGTAACCCCTTAAATAAATGCGAAAATCCAGACTCTACTTATTACTGTAACAGCTGTCACAATAAGTTGAACATAGCCGAAAATATTAGGAAAAGTACTTTTATTTCTAATAAGGGAATTAAACGAACTATGTTTGATTTTTTCAGAATGGTAAATGGAACGGTCTGATAGCTGATGTAGTCAATCGCAAGACAGACATGATACTGACATCGTTAACTATCAATGCAGATCGAGAAGCCGTCGTTGATTTTACAGAACCTTTCATGGAAACCGGTATTGCCATTGTCGTGTCTAAAAGAACTGGTATTATTTCTCCAACGGCTTTTCTAGGTAACTATTTTTTTTATATAATAACAGTTTATTTAGAGTACTAACAAATTATTTATGGATGAAAAAAAAATTTTAAGCCCCAAATATCGTTTCGAAACCATTGAAATGATGTTCTTCTTTCTTTGTGGTATACAAAGGTGAAATGCAAGGATATAAAAACTCCATGATCCTGAAATGATCTTTTGATTCACTTTAAGTTTGGTGAAATTTTCGTTGCTCGTAATTGGAATCTACTAAATTTTTAAAATTTTAAAATTTTTTATAAATCTGTATAAGACGCGATCTATATCGAAGATGCTTATGACTAGATACAAAAATTTAGCCTTGCTAAGAAAAGCACGGAAAAGATTTTTGTAACGACGATTTCAATTGGCTTGTAAAATTTTCAGATAAATTGTGTAATTCGATAAAAACAATCGAACAATATATATTAGATCGATATTGAGTGTTAAAATAATATTTATAATTGACTTCTGTCATTCTTCACGAATAAAGTATAAAAAAAACGTTGTTGAAAAATGATGTAGATAAAAGAGAATAATATGAAATAGAATATTTCGAAGGTTGTTTAGAAGGACATGTGAAGGATTGTTCGCAAAGCGATATTTAAGCTGGTAAGCAGAATAGAAAGTACGGTAAAATGAAGACGATCAAATGAATAATTTTGAGAATTCTACCCAGATTATTCAGCAGAGTATAAGAGAAGGGATATTTTAAAAGTTGGGTTAAAGGACAATAGGAAGGATATTTTAGAAGACAATTTCTAGGGAGGTTAGCAGATTAAAATGCAGAATACTTGTAAGGTTGCGCAGAAGGATAAATGTAAGGAGAGTTTCAAGGACAAAATCCGTGTTATTAACCAGAATAAAGAACGGGATATTTTGAAGGCAAGGTTAAAGGACAACAGGAAGGATAAATTAAAGGACACTATCTGGAGTGGTTAGTAAAGTAAAATTTGGGATATTTGTAAGGTTTTGCAGAAGGACAACTGTAAGGATAGTTTTAAGGACAAAATCCAGGTTATTATCCAGGATAAAGATAAGGATATCTTGAAGGCTAGGTTAAAGGACAATAGTAAGGATAACTTAAAGGAAAATTTTTAGGGAGTTTAGCAGAATAAAGTTTACGATACTTAGGACGGTGAGCAGACGGACATTTAGATCGTTCTAAGGATAAAATGCATGCAGGTAACTGGGGTATAAAAATAATGCTTAAAAGCAACATAGGGAACGTTATTTTAATTACAAAGTGACACTGATATGAGCAGATTCTATCTTTGTAACGTAATCAAATGAATTGGCAGATGAAGTGAGTACTAGAGAAGCAAATAATTAATATTTAATCATTTTTTTTCATAGAATAACAAGAAACATTAAAAAAAATTAGAAAAACGGTTGACGCTACAGACCATCCCTGCAACTTCCCGCTAATTCCATACTTAAGCGCTCAAAATTGCGCTTATTACGGTTGTGAGCTCTCCAAGCTCAAAAAAATAATTTTCGGGTCATTTTGAGCTCTTTGAGCTCAAAAGTCTGATAGAAGTTTAATAAAACATTATTTTTTGAATTTTCAAACCACAATAACTTTTGAATGAACCAATTTTTAAGCGGTTGGCGTCATTTGAGGCAATTTTTTAAACCTCACAAAAAAATTTCAAGTTTAAATTAATCGAACTAAGAATTCTAAAGTAATTCCGAATAAACCGTTTCTTTCGAATTTTTCGACAACGATATCTCACGAACGAATCAATCGCTTTTGACCGGACCGGCAGCGATCAACGAGGTTTTCTGAGTTTGAGAGCTGATTTGTTGTTGGAATTGATCGGTAATGCCGTTAAAACGTTATTCCAAAAAAGCAGTTTTTTAAATTTTTTATTTGAGATATTTCTCAAAATCTACGGGTCCGAATCGGTTCAAATTAAAAGGAAATCTAAGTTTGGTGGAACGCTTTGGAACCCCACTTAGTTCATTCTAATCGGTCAAATCGTTCAAAAGTTATAAGAGCGTCACACATATATACACACACACATACTCGATTTTCGATAAATTGTGTAAAACCAATAACTTCCCGCTTTTTAAAAATTTTTAATTTTCTTAGCGGGAAGTTAAAAATTTTTTGTAGAACTTTATTTTGTATATGAAGCTTTTACAACATCAAAAAATAGAATTAATACATGACTATATTCATCGACTGTTGAAATACACAAATATATGTTTTTCTGAATTATCAATAGTAAATCTGTGTCGCTTGTCTCGGAATAAATTTTTGAAGCCCGAAAATGATTTCTCTGTGTCGCATGTTGTAATAGGCACATGACTCATACACTGGACATCGTAATTGTTCATTCCTGAAGGGATCACGGCTTCTTGGTCATCTAGCATCCGTCGGAAAATATTCAACAAAATCTTAACAAAGCCTAGATTTTTCATCTTTTGTTTGACAAACTCGGGAATTTCGTTGTCAGTGATAATTTGTCTAGTTGCAGTCAGAAACAATAACAATCGATTCTTTTTATTCCATACCCCTGGTCCTTTGTGATCGTGATATGGGTATTTGAAAATTATCGATAGATAAAACTAAAATCCGGCGCAACGTCGAAAGAATTTCGAATTTCCTCAGTAACTCTCTGAAACCCATGAGCTAGACAAGTGATGTGAATTAATATTTCATAGTGTCTTCGGAGTAAATTTCCTGCAGCAACTATATACGGAGCTCCATCAGGAAGGAAAAAAAGAACACGATCATTTTCAATACCAGCAAGGCATAACTTGTTTAAAGCGTTTTCGAAAAATAGCACAATGTTATTAGCATCAGCTCTCGGTATTTCCCTACATTTGATCAATCTTAGCGTACTTTCATTCCCAGAAATCAGTGAAGCAATTATAGCGTGTGTAATAAAACGACCCTGCGCATCAGTTGTTTCATCTACTGATATATAAATCGGATGGTTTCCAATATCCACTCGAAGCTTTTGTAAGTTGCGTACACGGTGTTTACATACGTTTTGCGTGATGTTAATGCGTCAGGTATTATTTGCTGTGTATGATTCTCTAAAAATTATTTGAACTTGACATTGTTTACTTTTTCTGATTATATATTTAGCTGCTATGAATGCCTCACTCAATTCGTAATTGAATGTACTCTTTCGAACAGGACATGTTTCACCTGCATCTTGGTCGGTTTGAGCAGGTTCCGCACGAAGATTCGCATTATTTAGATGTCTAGCATTATCATGATAACGCCTTATATCACGCTTTGTAACTTGATTGATATATGTCTTACAATTTGTACAATTAATATTATTGTCACCAGGTTCGTACACTCCAGGAGGCAATTGCAGTTTTTGACAGATGCATTGCCATTTTTAACTTCCCGCTAAGAAAATCGAAGATTTTCAAAAATTGAGAAGTTACTGTTTGTACCCCGTTTTTCAAAAATCGAGTTTTTATCGGATCTCAATGTTTCGAAATCCTAGGAAGCTTCCCTGACTATTGCCGCGATCGTGTCTGTATGTCTTTTTTTTTTTTTTTTTTTTATAAAGAAGCGAAAAAAAATCTTCCAAAGAAACTGCTATCATTGAAAGATGATGGTCGGTAGTGTGGGATTTTTACCCACTAAAAAAAACTCCTCTCGCTTCCCCCGTAGATGGTACGGGGATGACTGGAATGAAACCGCGTTGGCATTACTTGAATCAAATCCATGTTGCGTCTCACAACGCCTACTTCTAGTTTCTACTAGTTTCTAATCCCTTTCTGCGGTTTTTTCTTTTAAAAGGCGCTGCACGTAAGCTGCGACAGCTGACCAGTTTTCTTCCTTTTTAATCATGCAGGTTACCAAGCTCTCAGGGGAGAGCGTGGTGCCTATTGTTTCTTCGGTGCTGCTTCTGTCGTCCTTCCACCGATCACACTCGAAAAACGTGTGCTCGGCGTTGTCAATCTTGTCTGGGCAGTATTTGCACGTCGGTACGCTGTGCAAACCCATCTTGAAAAGATAGGCATTGAACTGCCCATCTCCCGTCAATAGCTGGGTCGGGAAAAAGTCTGTGTCCCCGTGCTTCCGAGAAAGCCAGACGTTGATGTTTGGGATCAGACGCGCCGTCCATCTGCCCGTCTCTCCCGATGTCCATCGCCCCTGCAACTCTTGCTGCGATGCCGCCTTTATCCTCGTTCTTGCGTCCTTCATGTTTTCGTCACTGTTTTTAGCGTCATAGAGTCTTGCTCTCTCAAACGCCCATAGGTTGATGGGCGCGGCTCCTACAATAACCAATACAGCCGCTTCGGAAACTGTGCGGCAGGTGCAGGTAAACTTGAGAGCGCCTCGCCACTGTACTACTGCTATCTTTCGACGGTAGGTCTTTTGCGTTAATATGTCTGCCCATATCTCCGCTCCATAAAGCAGTACCGAGTGGACTGCTTCTAGAAGAACTCTTCTCTTTTTGTTCTTGATCCCATGGTCTTGGTCATAATTCGTGCTAGGCTAGACACCGTCTTGCTGGCTTTCTTGCATGCGCTGTCGAGGTGTTCGCGGAAAAATAGTTTCTCGTCTATCATTACCCCTAGATAGCGCAAGGCCCTTGTTGACGTCAGTGTTGTTCCTCCCATGTCCACAGCGAATGTTTTTGGGAACCATTTTTGATGAGCCGAAATGACCATCTCGGTTTTCTGTTTGGCGAGTGTCAGGTGATGCTTATCAAGCCAAGTCTCGACGGCGTAAATGGTTTCCCGAACTAGCAGTTCGGCCTCGTCTACGCTGTCCACCACTATAGTGGCTGCAATGTCGTCTGCAAAGCCTGTTAGCTCTACTTGCTCTGGCAATGGGATTTCAAGATGCTCGTCGTAGTCTGGGTTCCATGGATCAGGCCCTATAATTGAGCCTTGCGGCACGCCAGCCGTTATGGCGTATTCTTGTGGGCTTTCAGTAGTTTCTACTATTAGCCTTCTATCGTCAAGGTAGTTGTCAACTATTGCCAGATTCTCTGGCTCCTCGTCAAACTTGTGGTCCAGAGCGTCTAAAATATCTACCCAGTTTGCGCTGTTAAATGCGTTTTTGACATCTAGCGTGAGGAGAAGGCATACTTTACGAGCTTTGGGGCTACCAGACCATGCTTGTGTTGCTGTCTTTATGACTTTCTCAATCGCTCCGACTGTGGAACGACCTTTCCGGAAGCCATACTGGCTGGTAGCAAAACCTCCAGCACGGTCGATGTCGTTGCGAAGTCTCCCTTGTATGAGCTTTTCGAGCAGTTTTCCAGCAATGTCTAGCATACCAAGTCGTCTAAATGACGCAGGTGTTACGGGGGTTCCCTTACCTTTGTCTGAGAGAACCGATCTCTGCCGCTTCCAGCCCGCGGAAAACGTGCCAGTTGCCAAGCATGCGTTGTAGGTGTTCAGGAGTATGTCTGGGTATTCCAGGGCTACAATCTTGATCACCGATGCCAGGATGCCGTCAGGTCCAGGTGCCTTTCCTGTTTTGAGTGACTTGGCTGCGTCTTGTAGTTCCTTAGTTGTAAAGGGTGTTACTTCGCTGTTTTTGGGGTAGTGCTTCTTCACCCGCGGCAGGTTGTAACAGGGTAACATTACCATTAATCGATAAGTCGCCAGAGATCGATAACTTTTCGACTAGCATTTGTGCGCATCGATCTTCGGGCCTAGAGAGAGAGTAGGAGAGGGTATTTTGGGGGGTCGTTATATGAGTGAGCCATGCGTTGTGTCGGCAGAAGTAGTGAAGTGTTCGAACTAGTAACATCCAAAAGTCCAAGAAGGAAGCCCGGGAATTCTTCAAGCCAAATTTACACCAAGTATTAGGACTTTGATATTGATGAACCGCGGGGCCAAATACTCGGCTCATAAAAATTACTACTTCTCATTTTAATTTGATAATTTAATCGTTCAGTAATAATTTATTCATTAATAATGACATGTGTTATGTAAAATATATTAATTTAGGGTAATTAATTAATTTTACATTGAAAATATTTAATGTGTTTAAGTATTCGGCCCTAGCGTGTTAGGCTAATAGACCGGAAACTTCCGAGTTTTAATTTATTGAGAATGATAGGTTTGTTTGAATAAATTGATGTAGTTGAATAATTTTAATAAATATATTGTTTAAGTCCAAAATTAATATCATCTGAATTTTATAAAAATGAACAAGCTCTTTCTTTGGCTGAAATAATTTCTCTTTTAATTTTTTATGCTTTCCCAAGAATTTAAATTTTTCGTGAAATCAAAAAACTAAAAATGAAAAAAACCAAAAAATGTACATCTAGATTTTAATGAAAATAAA
The DNA here is from genome assembly GCA_905319865.3 of Cotesia congregata. Taxonomy (NCBI): domain Eukaryota; kingdom Metazoa; phylum Arthropoda; class Insecta; order Hymenoptera; family Braconidae; genus Cotesia; species Cotesia congregata. Next base: position 16,602,700 of record CAJNRD030001119.1, on the reverse strand, counting down.
CAAGTACTTTTTTAAGTATGCGGTATTCCATGCCAAATCGACCACTTTTGAACCCGACCCCTTTAGATTCAGCTGAAACTTTACTATTCTTTTCTACCCTTTGAAAGATATTTTTGAGAATTTTTTCAAATTTTTTTATCCAACCCAAAAAAAGTTATGAATTTTTCAAAAAAATAGCTTTTTTATTTTTAAATAGTCATAACTTTCTTAAAAATTGACTTTTGGGTACCTTTTTTTCTAAAAAATTTTTGTTTTTGAATGAACTTTTCGAAAAAATATACGAAAAAAATTTAACATGATCAATTATATAAAATAATCGGTTATTTTAAGTAAAATCGTCATTTTTTCGAAGTCCATTTTTTTTTTCTCAAAAATAACTTCAATTTATTCGACAACTATCCCCGCTAATCCCGAGCAGGGCCGATTTTTTTTTATATTTTTTTTATTCATTTAAAAAAAAATTGTCAAATTTTCAAAAATGGAAAAAATTTTTTCTCCGTAAACTTTATTTCTATCATAAAAAAAAAATAATTTAACGATTTTGTGGTACAATTCTCAATTTATAGATTTAATTTACGAATATAATCACCGAGATTCAAATTTTAACTTATCAGTAAGGTCGATAAACTAGGGTAGGACAATTGTAGACTTACCTGCAGTCAGTATACTAGAAACTATACGCTAGTGTGTATCGATTTATAAATACGGTTTTTTCATACTGTCTAAAATATAACCTGTAAATTGCTATTAATCTTTTGTGCGATCAAGTGTCTAGTGAAAGATTGTTGATATTACATTTGGTTCATAAATAAATAATTATTATAGTTCATGAAGGCTATTTTGATTTGGTGAAATTTGAAAAGCTAATTGTTTTATTCTATGAATCTAAATTGATTGGAAGAATTTTATGAAGACATTATGGCATCAATAAAGCAATTCGATCGATGTTGTAATCTATTTAAGTTGGAATCACATTTAAGAAAAATGGGTTTACCTCCAGCAACTGACATTATAAAAGTAACGTTAGGATAAGATGGAAATTATTTGTTATACAGTTCGTGTCGAAAAGAAGATTCAAAATTAGTAAAGGAACAAACAAATACTATTGATGATCCTAATGTTGATGCAAGTGACCATGATGATGATTTTAGTGACAATACTGAGAACAATGATGATGCTGACAGTGATAGTAATACAACTGCCACGGATTTCCCGTTATCGTTATCATTCCGTAAGTTTTTTTAAATTATTCATACATTACTTAAATACATTCGGAGCAACTACATGTTTCATTATTTTTTTAAGGTTCCTTGTCGTTTAATACCTAACCTAGAAATTCACGATCAAGCTCGGCATCCCAAGTTAGCGCTGCAACTCAATTACCCGTTATAAACGATGCACTGCGACTGTTGAATCAATCGCCGATTCCTACAAAAAAATTGAATGATTATCAATTTTTAAATAATACAATAAATCAGATATCTGACAGCTTAAAAAAAATTTTGCTCTCAGCTGCCAATGAAGGATCGATCGACGACGATGGTGAAAATTTTCGCTCCTTAATTAAAATGCTGCATGATAAATTCAATGATAAAAAAACGGATAAGTCTCTAAAAATACAAATTTTAACATTGTTACCTGAAAAATGGAATGAAAGACGTATTTGTGAAACTATGAACACATCATGACATTTAACAAGGGCAGCAAAAAAGTTGGTTGAAGAAAAGGGTCTACTTTCAACACCTGAATTGAAATTAGGTAGGTATAGCGTAGAATTGATGTTTCTGGTACATCTGAAGACTGAATTACTTAACATTTTTTGTATAGGGAGGACAATTACTCATCAAATGTTATTAAAAATTGAGAATTTTTACAACGGTGATGAGTATAGTGCTTTGATGCCCGGTATGGAAGACTTTGTTTCAGTTCGAAATAATGATGGTAATTGAGTACATGTCCAAAAATGGCTTGTTCTGTCTAACTTAAAAGAACTATACCAATGTTTCCGTGGAATAAACCCAACAGAGAAAATTGGATTTTCGAAATTCGCTTCTTTACGACCGAAACATTGTGTGTTAGCAGGAGCAAGTAGAACACACACCATCTGTGTATGTACGATCCATCAAAACTTTAAGTTGATGATGCTTGGTAATTATCAAATTAATTAAAAATTATAAGTGTGTGAATTTTCTGTTTATTTAACAACTTTTCTCTTGGGTGCAAATCTTCATTCCTTAACAATAAATACAGAAAAGCCCATGAAACACTATAGTGATTGTTTGGACATGATAATTTGTGAGACTCCATCGGTGCAATGTTATTTGGATGGATGTAACAACTGTCCAGGGGTAGATGAGTTGAGAAACATTTTACTAACATGTTTTGAGAATCAGGAGATCGAGAATATTACGTATAAGTATTGGATATCAAAACCGAGAAGTAGTTTGGAAACTTTTATCAAGCCGACAGAAGAATTTGTTGAAAACTTTTGTAGTGAATTAAAAGTTCTTTTACCTCACTCATTTATTGCTAAACAACAAGCCAAATTTTTGAAAACATTGAAAGAAACACTGAAACCAAATGAATTTGTCATTATTTGTGATTTTGCAGATAATTACGCGTTCGTAGTACAAAATGCAGCATCTGGTTTTCACTGGAATAATAACCAGGCAACAGTTTTTCCGGTGGTTATTTATTACAAAATAAATGATGAAATTGATCACAAAAGTTAAGTAATTATTTTAGATTGTAATAATCACGATGCCGTTGCTGTTCATGTTTTCATCGAAATAATAACTGATTACGTGAAAAGTCTTCCTGAACGTTGTAACAAGATTTATTATTTTTCTGATGGAGCTCCTCAACAATTTAAAAACTTTAAAAATTTTGTAAATTTATATTATCATGAAGATGATTTTGATATTCCTGCTGAATGGCATTTTTCTGCGACGACCCATGGCAAAGGTCCGTGTGATGGAGTTGGTGGCATCATCAAACGACACGCAGCAAGAGCAAGTCTCCAGCTTGCAGTTGATAAACAAATAACAACACCGATATAATTTTTTGAATGGGCTTCTAATCCGAATAACTTACCAAATATTATAGTTAAGTTTTCTCCAGAAGAAGATTATAATACAGCATTAACTGATTTAAATGACAGATTTTTGAAAACGAAACCAATTGTAGGAACTCAACAGCTACATTGTATAATTCCGGACAAAAATGGTTGTTTGTATGTTAAAAAATTTTCGAACTCTAATGAATACAGAATTTTTAAAATATTGAAACGCGAAAGAGAAAATTAATAAATAATTTTTCGTATTGTTTTTGTGAAATCATTGGATCCCTGTTTAAAAACTCCCATAGGATCCCATCAAAAGCGACAAAAGCCACTTAAAAACCAATAAAATGTATTGGTTTCTAAGTGGCTTTTGTCGCTTTTGATGGGATCCTATAGGAGTTTTTCAACAGGGATATTAACTGTATTAATCATTAAGCTTAGTTATAGTCGTAAATTAAATCTTTCAATTGAGAATTGTATCACAAAATCGTTAAATTATATTTAATTTATGATAGAAATAAAGTTTACGGAAAAAAAATTTTTCCATTTTTGAAAATTTGACAATTTTTTTTTAAATGATTAAAAAAAATTTTAAAAAAATCGGCCCTGCTCGGGATTAGCAGGGATAGATGTCGAATAAATTGAAGTGTTTTTAAAAAAAAAAAAAAATGGCGGACTTCGAAAAAATGACGATTTTACTTAAAAAAACCGATTATTTTATATAATTGATCATGTTAAATTTTTTTCGTATATTTTTTCGAAAAGTTCATTCAAAAACAAAAATTTTTTAGAAAAAAAGGTACCCAAAATTGAATTTTTAAAAAAGTTGGCTATTTGAAAATAAAAAAGCCATTTTTTTGAAAAATTCATAACTTTTTTTAGGTTGGATAAAAAAATTTGAAAAAATTCTCAAAAATGTCTTTCAAAGGGTAGAAGAGAATAGTAAAGTTTCAGCTGAATCTGAAGGGGTCGGGTTCAAAAGTGGTCGATTTGGCATGGACTACCCCGTACATACATATTTGAAGTTATACCTGTTTTGGTGCGTTTGGATGAGTAGATTTGTGAGCTGCACGCGCAGAAAACTACAAGATGAAATTGGCCATAAAATAAAATTAAAAGTATTTATTCATTTTACTGACTAAATTCACTTATAAACCGTTCAGACGAAATCCAATAAAAAACATGTAATTTTTGAAATTGACTAGAATCGAATAATGAGCACAAGCGCGTGTCGTGCACAGTAACGCATAAAAATTGAATTTCAATTTAATCATGCTCAAAACATCCTATTGGAATGAAAAATACTGAAAAATTTATTTTGAGAAATATGTCCCTTACTGTATTTTGAAATAAGGCAGCTGAATATAATTAAGGAGTTTTACTATATTTTTAAGTGATTAATCACTTTCATCCAGTGTCAATTCAATACTAGAGCACATAAAAGATTTTTTGAATGCCTGGCTGACGTCGGAGAATGTAAGACCTTTTGTCACACATTTTTAGACACATTTACTGTTACTCCTGAAAAAATTAAGACGAATCTCACGTTGTTACTACTTTTTCGAGCTATCAATCGTTTTAATCAAATATCAGTTAATACATTGTGAAATAGAAACTTTTGACGAGCGATAAAAAATTGAAAAAAATTATTTAAACAAAAAAAAAAGAAACTTGTTCATTATTGAAAAATATCGATGATGATTTTTCTTTTATTTTTATACTTAGATTTTTCGGAATTATTTTGAATTCAAGGGTATAAAATGACTTGAACCCTAATATGAGGTCAAAAAATTATTTCTGAACGAATAAAACAAAGAATCTTGTTTTTTATGTAAAAATCCAGAAACGGATATTTGAGTTAATTGGTTATTTGAGTTTTTACAAAGTCATATGTCAAACTAAAGGGTATAAACATTACCTAAACCCCAATATGAGCTCAAAAATTAAAATCTTGTTCTTTACGTAAAAATCTAGATGCCGATTTTTTATTTAATTGTTATTTTTATTACTTTTTTCAAAGTCATTCCAGTTCTAAAATTTTTCAAACAGAAATTTTTCTCAATGCGTCGCCAACATTGAAAAGCGTTGGGCTTTATTTCACACAATCTTACTGTAACACTTGAAAGTTTCAGTCAGGTTCAAGCATTTTCACTACTTTTTTAAGATGTCGCCAAAGTAATCTCTGAACTCTGATTACATTATACAAATTTGAGGTTGGAAGTTGAGTGCGCTTTATTTATAAAATCACATATATTTCTATGCTTATGATACATTCGACCAATTACATCACGCATAATTTGCAGACACGTATATTTCCATATTTTTAACATCCCGCTAAGAAAATTGGAAATTTTCATAAATCAGGAAGTTAATGGTTTTACCCCGCTTTTCGAAAATCGAGTTTTCATCAGATCTCGACGTTTTGAGGTCCTAGGAAGTTTCCCTGACTATTTCCGCGAGGGTGTCACTATGTCTGTCTGTATGTGTGTGTGTGTGTTTTTTTTTTTCATTAGGGGGGGGGAATCCTTTTTACGGATTCTAGGCGTAGTTGTTTGGCCTTGATATGTGGCGACTCGACGCAGCATCATACTAAAACTCGACGCTAGCGCCTCTACCCACTAAACCCTAAACCCCTTTCCTCTTTCCTCTAATCCGTCATGGAAACCGCCGTTAGGCATTACTTCGCGGGGGGGAGGATATAGCCACTGCTCTTTCTTCTGGTAACTGAGGTATTATTTTACCTTTCTTCTAGTTGTTGTGATTTGCTCTTCTTCTTTCGATGGAACGCAAGTCTATAAGGACTTCTGTTGCAAACGTGTTTGCGGCGTTCCAGGCAGCCTCTGATGACAGCATTGCTTCTACTATTGTCTCTGGTTGGATTTTCTTCTTCAGGATTATCTCCAGCTCATCTCGCTGTGGGTAAAATCGTGGGCACTCAAAGATAACGTGCTCCGCGTCTTCATTGATTCATGGGCAGGACGGGCACTCCGGTGAATCATCATGCTTGAAGCGGTGAAGATACGTCCGAAAATATCCATGTCCTGACAACATCTGCGTCAGATAGTAATTGACCTCGCCATGACTCCGGTTTAGCCAAACGTCGATCTTCGGTATGAGACGGTGTGTCCATCTTCCTGTTGTCGCGGCGTCCCACTGCGATTGCCATCGTGCGATGCTGTTCTGCCGTTCTTCAGCTCTGAGTTCCTCGGCACTTAGCGTGAATGACCTCTTCCGTTGGTAAAGGTTCCGTCTTCCCTCAGCTAGACCTCTGAGCGGCAAAGTTCCTGAAATGACACACACTACTACTTCTGATATCGTGCGGAATGCACTGGCTAGTCTTACAGCGCTCAGTTGATATACTGGTCCAGCTTTTCTCCATGATTCTTGCAACTCCAGCGTGTCTGCCCAAATGGATATTCCATATGTGAGCACCGATGTGACAACTGATGATAGTAGTAGTCTCCTGCTCTGCTTTGGGCCTCCGACGTTCGGCATCAGTCGTGCGAGACTAGCCCTCACTACTGACGCTTTGGCACTGACGTGTTCCACTTGCTGTTTAAAGTTGAGACGGGCATCAAGCATCACTCCCAAATATCGGATATAAGGTTGTGATGTGATTTCTTATTCGCTGACTTTCAGCTTGACGGTCTCTAACACTTTTCTGCTGGATATAAGCACTGCCTCAGTTTTGTGTGTAGCCAGATGCAGGTTTACTATATTCATCCACCGATGGACTCGCTCGAAGGTGATGTCGAACATGTTGTTAATCTCGTCAAGGTTTTTAGCGACGATTACTACGGCTACGTCGTCTGCATACGCTACGAGTTTTACACTTCTTGGCAATTTCAATCTCAATAGGCCATCGTACATGATATTCCACAGCAGTGGACCAAGAACAGAACCCTGGGGTACACCTCCGGTAATATCGTACTCTTTTGGACCATTCTTCGTGTCGTATTTAAGAACTCTATCGGTGAAATAGCTGGCCACTATTCTACACAAGTATTCTGGAACGTTTATCTCTCGAAGAGCTTGCATGATGCAGTTCCAGTTGGCGGAATTGAAGGCGTTTTTAATGTCTCATGCCGCCACCAGGCAATACTTCTTTGTGCCACCCTTCCATCTGGTTCCTGCGATCGCTTCTTCAGCCGTGCTAACAACCAGATTGATTGCATCCAGGGTTGATCGTCCTTTCCGGAATCCATACTGGTTGTCTGCCAGGAGTGGGTCGACTACTGCATTTATTCGTTGATGAATTATGCGCTCAAATTTCTTACCCGCCGTATCTAGCATGCAAAGTGGTCGGTAAGATGATGGTTCTTCTGGTGGCTTCTTCCCTTTAGGTAACAGTACCAATCGTTGCTGTTTCCACTTACGAGGAAAAGTCCCCTCCTTGAGGCATGCATTATAAGCGTCTAGGAATAATGTTGGAGCTGCCTTTATAATGGTTTTCAAGGTTAAATTAGGGATTCCGTCCAATCCCGGCGCTTTATTATTCCCTACACGGTTACAAGCCTCCAGAAGTTCTTCTTCAGTGACAGGTAGGATGTCGTCCAATTCGCCCGGCGACAACTGGTAATCGAAGTTGCGTTGCTGTGGAAACAATGCAGTGACGATTTTCTAAAGAAGTTGAGGACTCGTAGGTGATGGCATTTGTTGTTTTTTTAGGTGGGTCATAACCACCTATTAAGGCCTACCCCACACGTCTTTATCCACCTCGTATATAAGCTCTTTCCAGCATCTTCTTTTGCTCTCTTTCATGGCTTTATTCAGTTCACGGCGCGCCTTCTTGTACTCTGCGATCAGCTCCACTGAGTTGGGCCGTTGATAGCCGCGCTGAGAGATTCTTCTTTTCTTATGACACTCTTTACGGAGGACGCTGATGTGGTCGTTCCACCAATGCACCGAAGGTCTAGAATTTATGCCACGTTTACGAGGCATACAAGCATCACAAGCATGTGTAACTCTCCTAATCAAGTCCTTAGTCTGTTCTTCTGCACATCCAGTGTTGATCGGATCACCATCGAGGGCTATTAGTAATGCTTCTGGGTCAAACGATTTTACCTTTCAACCAACGATGTTAGACTGCTTGACTGGTCTCTTGGGGTTCTGGTCACTTGATATTTCCCAGAATATCGCATGATGGTCGATGGCAGTGTAGATGTCCAACACTTTCCAGTTGCAGTCGCCTCTAGCAAGGCTATTACTGACAAAAGTGAGGTCTACAATTGAGCTTGCGTCACCTGTGGTGTAGGTCGGCGTATTACCAATGTTGAGTAAAACTACATCTAGTGTAGTAAAGGCCTCCAGTAGTGCTTTCCCTCGTGCGTTTGTATGTTTGCTGCCCCAGTCAACTGCCCATGAGTTGAAGTCTCCGGCTATCGCTACTGGTTAGTATTACTTCGCATCTTCGATTAGTCGATCCAGGAAATCAGTAAAGTCAACAATGGAGAGGCTAGGTGGTGCGTAGCAGCTATAGAAGCGGATGCCTTCTACGAATACTGCTACAAAGCCGTTATTGCTGTTGTCGACTGCATTTTGAAAAAAAAGCTTGCCACATGACCAGATGACAGCTTTGGATGTGCTGTCAGATTCCCAGGGTTGGGTACTCAGGTGTTTATATGGCTCTGCTATCAGTACCAAGTCGAGCTCTAATTCTCGCACGGATTGCATGAGCAGGTCATGCGCTGCCTCCCAATGGTTGAGATTGAGCTGCAATATCATCATGCTTGTTTGTTCGTCAACTTCTGGAGCGCCTCCTGAAATACCGGGCATCTGTAGGAGCCGGCATGGTGAGCCACTTCCTTTGCTGCTTGCTGCTCAGCACATATTGCACACTTGGCAGAATTTTTACAGTCCGTGATACGGTGCCCTTCTTGTCCATATCTGATGCAGAGTTTAGATCGGTCTACTTGGTTTTTACATTGGGGCCCAATATGTCCAAAGTGCCAGCATTCAAAGCATTGGATAGGTCTCGTCGTTGCTTTGATTCGGCAGTTAACCCACCTGACATAGATCTTGCCGTTTCCTTCCACTAATTTTTGCGCGATGGTCATAGGTAAAGTGACTGCAGCCGTCTGCGTACCTCTGAAAGCCTTACGGATTTTTATTCCTTTTAGAGGTATGTCATGATCTTTTCCAACTTCCTCTTTCAGGGCGGCCTGGATCTCATCCTTCGTCGTGTTTTCGTCGATGTCTCGAATCTCAATGGTCTCCTGTGGACCTTTACAGACTTCCTTAGCATCGTCTTGAAGAATTCCTGTGATGGTCCTCTGCAAGGCTTGGCCTTTGACAGCACTTTTCCTTGACAACGTGATCAGCATATCTCCGGTCATCGTCCTGCAGATCTTCTCGACGGTATTGTGAATACGGTATCTGCTGGGACATCACGCTTTATGCGGCGCAATATCTCGGAATACTTCTCTTTTTCGGCCGAGCGGATTATCAGCGCGTCAGGACTGATCCATTTGCGCGATTTTTTCCGCTTAGGTTCCGGTCGTGGCTCCTTCGGCAATTGCTTTGAGAGGTGATCCTGCTCGTGCCTTCTCTTCTTCGATTTTACTTTTTGCCACGCTTCAACTTCCTTATTTTTGGCACTCCGTGCCGCCACTTCTTTCGGAGGACTTGGTTTTGTGTCCTTTTTCTTCGTTAATTGGTTGACCGTTGGGTCGGGAGAGTTACGGTCTTTCCTCTTCGTAGACCTGCCACCAGTGTCGCTTCTGTCTTCTGTTACGGATTCACCATCGCCTTCGGCACCGGTGTCCATTAGGGTGTCCGTGATTTACCAATTTGGTTTTTGACTTTGCAGTGCCCCTAAAATTTTTAGTTCGTGACCTAAAAAAAAATATCAGACCCATATAAGCCCTTAATATTGATATTGAACCTTCCCACAAAGACGATACATTTCCCATTTAAATAACAGGGGGTTTTGGCACGTTTTACAATTAATTTTTCTGTTCGTATGCTAGTTCATGTACGGAAATGGCAAATAAATATTCTTTTCATCTTTTTTGGTTAAATTAAAACAGTTTCGAAAAATAAAAATTTTTAAACAATAAATTGCTTTAGACATCCATCGAGCGTGGTGAAATGCTCCAGGTTTATAAAATTTTATGCTATTAGAGTCCATTGTGCCTAGGAAGATTTTACTCAATTCTAAAAGTTCTCGATAGTCATCACGTGGCAAAAGAGTATTTAAAAACTCATCAATTTTTGCAGTCACTTCTGGTATTCGATCTCGAAGTATCTTCTTTAATTTATTTTTCTGTATAGGCTTATATTTTGTGCTATCGATTGAACTCCATTCACTTTGAAATTTTTTAAATAACGGTACATTTGGTCCGGTTGTACCTGGCATTTTTATAGAGTGTACGCAGGATAATACCAATTCATAAATGTGGTGTCTACAGGGGAGGTATAACAAATCTTTATCAAGTTTACGTTCTAAAATAGTTGCAGCTTCGTTCCTATAACCAAGGTTAGAAGCAGTCGTATCACAACAAAGTGCTTTAATGGAATGGTTTAATTCCCACTCACAAATGATGTTATAAATTTCTTCTGCTTGAGTAGAACCACATCCATCGGGCAATGCAGGTACACCAAGGAGTTTTTCTTGTCCATTACAAGTAATCAAAATAGGCAGTCGTTCAATACGTTCAGAAGTCAGGTATCAAGCGTTTTGATCCCCCGACAAAATATCCCCGGACAAAATAGTTTGTTGTCTATATATATATATATATATATATATATATATATATATATATATATATATATATATGAATTTAATAATTATAATAAATTTCAATAATTTATAATTATTATTTCAGAAAAACCATATTTTGTCCGGGAATATTTTGTCGGGGGATATTTTGTCGGGGATATATTGTCGGGGGATCAAAAATCATGGAACCCAGAAGTCATACTATCTGGGATCAGTTTACCGTCCCAGTGTATAACTGCAGCATTAACTTCAGATTGGTTGAACAGTAGTTTAATTTTTTCAGCCATTTTTTTTCGTGAATTAGTTCGTATCTCATGGAAAGAAGACTTATTTAATACGAGATCACGTGGATCGACTCCCATAGCTGGTGCCAAAGCTGAGATAAGACGAACTGATTCTCTGTACGAAGTAATACAGCTGTCAAATGCTGCAACTACATCTTCTGTGAAAAGGTTAATAGTTCCTCTGAGATGTTTTGATTCATAATATCGTCCAACTGCTTCGAATTCAGACATGGAGGTTGATTGCGAATCACCCAAAGTGTCTCCACTAGACTTTATTTCACTAACTGTTGCTGAAGTGCTTGGTGCATCGGTATCTGTTAGACAGTACAAATATTCAAAAATAATATTAAAATAACTTCAAAGATCTTATGAAATAAAAGCGCTTAATATTACCAAAGATTTTTTCTGGACTCGCCACGTGATCTATTGCTTCAAATGATTGAGTTGAAGATACATTTTCGGGGGACTCGTCGTTTCGCAACTGATTCTCCGAAGATAATATTAATACTTCTGTAATTCAATTTAGTATTTAAATAAATAAATATAGATGAGATAGTTAATTTTACTTAATATTTAGTTTTATTAGATATTTTCAAATTACCTGATTCCGGCGACAATCCGATGTCTGTTGTTACATAATCCAAATGCAAAATTCTTTGAGATCGCTGATCAATCAAAAACCTTTGTGTCTCATTATCGATCATTTCGAAAACCTTACCGTTTACAATATTAAATAATTTGTCGAGAAAATTAGAAAATTCTTGCTCTTTTATTTTAGCTTGATTATCTCGGTTAGTAGTTTTTTGCACGGATCTGTAGTCTATATAAAGCTTATTTAATTTTGCTACACACCGTGAATTATCTTGAGTTGGGATTTCCGCATTGTTCCAAATTTTTTTTATTTCAGATATCACGATTGAACAGCTGACTCCTATTGATTGTTTTAGGTCTCGTGTGCGGTGAAATAACAGTTGCAAAGCTTCTTTATTTGTTGGTAATTTTTGATCATTTAGACTATTTATAGTTTTGCCAATTAGAAATATATTTTGTCTTAAATTCATAGGTTGAATGTCACTCATCATGAGTAACAATTTGATTAAGATTTTAGGTTATGACTGGTTACAAAAACGTTATTATAATTCTTGATACTCTAAACAGGTTTTATTTATACGTTTATATTTAAAAAAAGCCTCAAATAATGAGGTTATACTTCACTGATTCCAGATAATACTATAAATCACATGGAATAATAATTTAATAATAAATATAACGTCTACAATGATTGACAGGGTGAGCCGACTAGTCAAAATACTAAATCCTCTATATTAAAATAGATGAAATGATAACAAGTGTGAAGGTAACTGAAGATCGAACTATAACAAAAAAATAGTCCCCGATTCCTTATTGGATAAACAATTAAGGCACGAGCAGCGCGCAGTTTAAATACCTAGTTACTCTCTGAAGCGCATGCGTAACTGCGAATTCATTTTTTTATAAAAATAATTGTGAAAAGAAATTCAACGTCATTATTTGTATCATAGAAAAACTTTTTAAAAAATAAAATTTTTCAACATCGTATGAAATTTTGAGTAATCTTACAAAAATTAATATGTTATGTAAAAAAAATTAATTACACTAGATATAAGTAAAACTAGTACCAAATTAGTTCAATATAATAAAAGAGTTTATGTCGAAATGTCTTTTTAATTATTTTTCCTTATATTTTTTATGATAAATAATTAACTTTTACATAAATAATGACGATTTTTCGGTCAAAATAAAAAAAAACAAAGAAATTATTTTTAGCTTAACTTTGAGCTTGAATAACTTATGAGCAAGTGAATTTATCGAAAAAAGTTAAGAGTAAGTTTTTGTAGAGCGTTCAATTTCCTACGAGAATATTTGTTTGCCATTGCCGTATGTAAACTAGCATACGAACAGAAAAATTAATTGTAAAACGTGCCAAAACCCCATGTTATTTAAATGAAAAATGTATCGTCTTTGTGGCAAGATTTAATATCAATATTAACGGCTTATATGGGTCTGATATTTTTTTTTAGGTCATAAACTAAAAATTTTAGGGGCGCTGCAAAGTCAAAAACCAAATTGGTAAATAACGGACACCCTAGTGTTCATCTCTTCGACGGTGTCTGCGGCAGGTTGTCTGCTCTTCTTCGGTGTGACATTAGGGGTTTGCCGTTGTTGTGCCTGCCATCAAGTGCTCTGAACCTTTGTAGGGCGTTAATCACGCCGATTGTCTTCGTCTTGATCTCTTTGTGGATATTGACTTTAGACTTAACAAATTCATGCAGCTCACTAGTAAGCTTATCAAGGCGTTCCAGCGCTTGTGTCCTCTTCATCTCAGCGCTTGCTACGATAGCTGCTTGCTGGGCGTGAGCCCCGTTTTGACTCTTGTTTGTTTCTATATTTTTACTCATACTTTTTAATTTACCAGTGCATCGTACGGAGTGGAGCGGGTTGCCATAACTAGGAACGGGTGTACCCTTGGAGATAGTATTCCTACCTTAGTTCCCTGAGGCCTAGCTGAATGATCAGACACAGTTTGTCGCGAAAAGTAATTAAAATTATTAAAAATATCAAGAACTTAAGTTCAATATACCAAAAATAACCACGTGGAATTTTCCGATTAAATAAATAACTAATGAACAATTTATCTCAAAATACAATAAATTAAAGAAAAATTATCGACGGGTAAATCAGTCTCAATCTCGCCGATATCTCAATAAATCAGTTCTCAATTAAATAATATAATTTTAAATAAATATTTTCCTTGTAATAAATAATCTTAAATAATAATAATTCAATTGTTCTTAATAACACCGGCACACAAAAAAAAAGTTGTCTCTGCGCCGGGCGCCACCTATCTACGGGCATGTTTTTTGACCCACTGAACACGAATTTTAAGTCAGTTTAGGCCGTCCGGGCTTCAATTTCGAGTAAAATCGAGCTTCAATTTCAATTGCAAAAAACCCCAAAAAATAGCGAAAATTCGATGTTTTGGCACGAAAAAAAATTTTGAGATCTAATGCAAGCATAATTTTCATGTATTTTGATCTGTTAAATATTAATTTCGATCGTACTTTAATCATAAACCGTTTTAAATCTAAATAATTGTAAAAAATCATCAAAAATTACAAAAATCGAAGAAAATTGGGATTATCTTGGTATAAAAAATTTTGTGGACCCGGATTGACGAAGATTTTCAAGTAATTTAGTCTGCTTGATCTTATTCTGCAATAAATTTGGCCCATAGTCCCCTCAAACATTCATAAAATTGCAAAAAATTGATTAAATAGCAGAAAACTGCTGCTGAAAAAATGGAAAAAAATCTTTTAAACACAATTCAATAAATTTCTTGTCTTTTTTATTAACAAAATACTAGATAAAAATCCGAAAATGCAAAAAAATTGTAAAATCTATGAAAATGACGTATAAACAGAATTAGAGGAATGATTTTCCCAACTTTCAAACTGTTTTCCGGTGATATCGAGCTCTTTTATCTTCTAATGATCTTCGGAGTGGATTTCTCTTTCGTTTGTTATTTTCTTTTGGTATATCTATTTTGAGTATCCAGCAATAGTTTGCCATCATGTTGATATTCCAATTTCCTTGATACTTAGTCTCCATTTCACTTATGTCTTAATGGAAACGTTCTCCCTGTTCTTCACTGTACTCCCCAAGATTCTCAGGAAAGTGGTTGATGTGAGAATCTAGGACGTGTAATTTTAGATTCATTAAGCATCCTAAGTTTTTGTAATTTGTCACTCATTCTTCGACTATTGTCCTGTAATTTTCACTTTTATTATTTTCTAAAAAATTATGACACACATTTTTGAAACTTACCCAAGATGCTCTCTCCGTATCATTTATTTTACCTATAAAATTAGCATCCTGAAATAGAGCTCTAATTTGGGGTCTATTAAAAATTCCCTCTTTTAATTTGGCATCACTTATCGCTGAAAACTTTTCTCTCAAGTACTGAAAACAATCACCATCCTTGTCCAGAGCTTTGACATATTTTTTTATGAGACCTCGTTTGATGTGAAGTGGCGGTAGCAGATAGTTTTACGGCTGAATTAATGGTGTTCGTATTAGATTATGAGTACCGACTTTTAATTTCACTCTCGTAGGCCATTCTTTTTTCACATAGTGATTCTTTCTGTCTCTGCTATCCCACAAACATAGATAGCAAAAATATTTTGTGAATCCTGATTGTTGGCCTAAAAGAAGTGTTGCGATTTTGAGATCCCCGCAAATTTGCCATTGGTGTTCTGAATACTTTATGTTATCCAATACAATTTCCAAATTTTTATAGGTCTCTTTAAGCTTCGTCGAATGGGCTATTGGAATTGGCGCTTATATGTTTCCAATGTGAAGCAAGACAGCTTTGAGACTTCTAGTTGATAAATTTATAAAGAGTCTCCACTCATCGTCTTTATAAAACCTAATATCTATATATTAGGTTTTAATTCATCAACCAAGCCTTTCGGTTTCATCAACAATAACTGTTTTCTGTAGCTTAATAGCTGATGAAACATTAGCGTACTGTGTTTTACTTCTATTCAACGAAGTAAAACCGTCAGTTTTAGTCATACAGAAGTAACAGTTATGCGAACTAGTTGGTAAAGTCTAGATCATTGGATTTGTAAATTTCAAGTTTTCTCTATTTTTGGTTTTTTCCCATCGTGTCAACATTATACTACATCGACTACAAACAAAGTGTGGGACCCATGCTGAATTCAAATTTGTAATTTGAATGCAAAAGCATTCTTTATAATTTTGTTTTAATCTATCTGAAAACTTTCTGCGGATTTTTACCGGCTGAAACTCCCCACAAACGTAACAAATTTGATCAGGACTCTAATTGCATAGATGGGAATTGCTTCTTGTAATAGTATACTCTCCAGTAGCCAAGTTTTCCACTACTGAAGAGCTGCAGTCGCTGGATGACGACGCCTGCGGGCCTGCTTTTTCACCCTGATCAGACGCCGATACTGGGTTTCCGAATTCCTGCATCGTAAAGTACTCATCACTTGTACCTGCCATGACGGCACACACGCTGTTAACCTAGGGACTCTGCCAGATGGTTATGTTGCCTACCGTCACCCCGAGGAGGTGCCCTGGTTGCAAGTACAATCGATCATGCAATGAAATGAAGTCGGCACTTCGAAGAAGTTGAAATTCCAACACGATGACAAATTTTTACTAAATATAGGAAAAGGTGGAAAAAGAGGTATCCACATCGTAGATCATTTGAGAATGAAACAGTACAATACCCTCGAAAAACCGTTAAAAATTCAATTTGTGTACATTCTTGGATCTTAATCTTGTATTTTAGAAATAAAAAATACAAGAAATTTATTTAATTGTGTTTAAAAAATTTTTTTCCATTTTTTCACCAGCAATTTTTTGCTATTTTATCGGTTTTTTGCAGTTTTATGAATGTTTGAGGGGACTATAAATTTTCGCTATTTTTTTGGGTTTCTTGCAATTTACTCGAAATTGAAGCCCGGACGGCCTAAACTGAATTGGAATTCGTGTTCAGCAGGTCGAAAAACATGCCCGTAGATAGGTGGCGCCCAGCGCACAGACAACTTTTTTTTTGTGTGCCGGTGTTATTCTTCGATTGAGATTGCGTCGGTCTACGCACAGCCTAGCTGCGCATACGACACACTCTCCGGCTTGCTCGTTGTGGCTTGCACATGTTGCTTGGACGCTTGACTAATCTCATGCTACTACGTAGTTACGACTCAAGTACTTTTTCTTATATATATTGTTAACATTATAATACACTTATTATTTGATATCTATGATTGTTTAGAAGAGTTTTTATATTTATTAGAAGATTAAATAAATCTAGATTCAGTTTAATTAAAACCTAGTGTTTCACTTTTATTGAAAACCCGACAATTTCTTTAAAATCAAATTAACAACGTGGATTATTACGTCCGGGAATTTTCAGTTAGTTAAAATTAATTGATGAATTTTACAAGAGTTATTTTTATAATTAATAATAAAATTATGAGTTAAAATTGGAATAAATTAATGCGTCGAATGTTCCGGAAATTTATTTTTGCTAAGTATTAAACTCGTGGTTAATTTGCAATAAATTCAAGCGTTGGTTTTAGTTCGGACATTTGGGAAATTTTTAGCTTTGAAAATATTTTATATCTTAATTGTTAGCTAATGACTGAAATGATTAAGTAAAAATTTAATGTAATAATTTTGAGATTTAATTTTGTTTACTTTTTATAATTTTAATATATAAAAGTAAAGTAAAATCAGTGTGTATGTAAAGACGCATGAGTTATGTGAGTGTGAGTGTTTACAGCATTCGCTCGCATACGACAATCTCTGTGCGAGGTGTATCGTTGATTAGGTACGTAAGGGGTATGAGTGTGAAACGATCTCTACTTGTTGATGATTTGCCGAGTAGAGTAATTAATACCAGTTTCGTTAGTGTTAAGTTGGAAAAAGTAATAACGACCCCTACTCGTTGATGATTTGCCGAGTAGGGCAATTAATACAGTCTTGGTTAGTGTGTTGAGTCGTGGAGTTAGTAATTAGTTAAGTTGCTACGTTCTCTACTTGTTGATGATTTGCCGGGTAGAGGACTAGCGGTGTTGTTAATGCGTTAGTTAGTTAAGTTACTACGTTCTCTGCTTGTTGATGTTTTGCCGAGTCGCGAACTAGTGGTGTATAGCATTAAGTTAACCTTATGTGATTATAGTGTGTGTGTAAGCGTGTACAACTTATTAAAATAATTTTGTTATTAATAAAATTTTGGTACCGTTGTTAAATAAAAATTGATTTATTTCAGATCACCTTCCTCCACTCACTCTCCCTGTAAGATAAGTCTAGCTCTGGTTCCGGTTCCAGGAACCGTAATTAAAAATCCTGGTGGCACCCTTTTGTTTATTAATTAGATTTCATTTTGTTTAGTTTATTATTTTAATTAATTTAATTTAAGGAGCCAAATGCGCAGCCAATAAAACTGTGTCAAGATCAAAAAACACACACACACGCACACACACACATTCACACACATTCATACACACATTCACACACATACATACAGACGTACGGACATCATCGTAAAAATAGTCAGGGAAGCTTCCTGTGACCTTCAAACGTCGAGATCTGATAAAAATTCGATTTTTGTAAAACGGGGTGAAAACAATAACTTCCCGATTTTTGAAAATATGAGATTCTTAGCGGGAAGTTAAAAATGGAAGAGTCGATTCATGAAAACGGTACAAACTATACTACCATCATGTGTTAAGTACTGTTTAAAAAAAGTTGAAGTCATCGAGTGAGAATCGATTTTAATCTACTCGAGACAGGTTCAAGTCGATTCTAAAGAGTCGATTATTTTTATGAAAAGATCGATTCTTGACTAAAGTCAGAATCGACTTTCCTATCCCTACCGCGGATAGCCTAAAGGGAGTCTCTGGCTACCAACACAGAGTTCTGGGTTCGATTCCCAGATAGCACGAAAATATTTGTTTTTTGCTCGACGGGCAGAAAGCGTCAAATTTCGGCCCGCTGCGCTAAACGAAATTGCCACTTTCTGCCTTCGTCAAGCAAAAAAATAGCATACACTCCTCGGGAAGTAAATAAGAAAGCCTCAGATCACGTGTTTGTTGACCTCGGCTTCGCCTCGGCCAACAATTACATGTGATCTGAGACATTTCTTACTTTACTTCCCTCGGTGTGTAATATACTATTCTTTTTTCGTCTACTGTACAGGTACCAATTCGTGCAACCTTCTATTTCTCTCCCTCCCTAATATTTCTTTTAAAAAAATCAACTGTGAATTTTTACAATAGTTGAATTGTAAAGTTCACAAACACATATTGTATAATTTGCTCTGTAGTATTCGACTTTTTAAAACTCTTGCTAGTCTTATTTGTTGGATAAAATTTACAATAGTAGATCGTATAAATTACTAAATGAGAAGTATAGTCCACCGTTACTATTTTATTTAGTAAAAATTACAATAGTAAAATAGTAATAACTCCTTCAATTTTCTTCCCGTGTATGGAATTAGCAGGAAGTTGCAGGGATGGCCTTTAAGGTCAACCGTTTTCCTAATTTTTTTTTTTCATTCTTGTTTTCTTCACGCAAAAAATTTGTTTTAAGAAAAGTTAACAATGTATACATATCTACTAAAAATGTGCGCGAAGCTCGAATTAAATCAATATCTTTTTTGAACCAAAATCATTTGAGTTTTGAAGTAAATACACAAAATTCTTCCAAGAAAACACATTTTTATTTTAATTCATAATATCATTTTTTTTCAAATTAATAAAATATCTGACTTAAAGTATTGAAATTATCTGAATTGAGATTAATTTTTTCGAATAAATCTAAAAATAGTTGACTCAAGAATGTTTCGATTCTGTATGTGTAAAATAAACTAACTTAAAATTAAAAATTATTTTAATTTGCCGGGATAGGGTGATAAAGAACTAAAAACACCAATTAAGGAATATTGTCGTTTTAATAAAACAATTATCACAGTACAGAGTTCGAACACATGATTTCATGAACTTAATTGAACATTTGAATGTTTTAGATCACATTGACTATTTAATTGTATTTTATTTAATTAATTAATAGCATCATTAATATCAACTGTTAATTATTCGAGCGTAAACAATATTACTGAAATGTAGTTATTTTAAACAATTGCGTTACAATAAAATTAACATGAACACGACAATTGGTTAAGCGCGAGATGAACATGACGAATGCGTTTTTGAGACTGACTATTTTCCACGTGAAAATATAAAATATAATTTTGAATTAATATAAGCCGCCTTGGAATGTCGGTTTTGGTGACTCATCACCTAAGCCGAGTCCAAGTTTGTTTTGAAGTAATTAGAAATAATTAAATGATTATAATTAATTGTTAATGATTAATTAAGAATTACTCTATTATTATTAGCTGAATGCAATTGATAAATAAATAATAAGGAACACAATGAGTTTAGTTGAAAGATAAAGATAAGCTTGATCATCATAGAACGTAAAATTGAACACAGAATAATAATAATAATATTGAATGCATGAATGTGTTGAATGTATGTGATTACGAATGTATTTGTATATATATATATATTATATGCTAACCGTAAGATGGACGGTGTGGCTTAATGTATATAGAATAAGTGAAAGGAAATTTAGTATAGACCGGATAGCTCAAATGGTAGAGTAGCCGACATGTCTTCGGAAGGTTCTGGGTTCGAATCCCAGTCCGAGCTATCTAATAATTTTTTCTCGCATATTCTATAACTCACATTAAGATGATCCATCTCCACAATCCTTTCTCAATCCTTTCCTACCAATTACTCCATTACGTGAATGTTGGAACGCTTCACGATTTTGCGTGTAGAGATACACGCAAACAAATAGAGAATATTATAAACATCTTCTGCGAACCAATTTTCGATTGATGTTGAGAGTAAAATATCAACAGTTGGAGTCTTAAAAGATTTATTCTCCTCAACTCGCTGATTATTTTTCGAATTTTCGAATTTGCATATTAAAGTTGTGCTTACTTTAATACTACCTTCAGTTTTCAGAGTAGTTTGAATTTTTTCAATAAGCATCTTTTTGACATCATTTAGAAAGTTTCGTAAGTCAATATGACCCCCATTAATGATACTTCCGGTTTTTATGCGATTTTCAAAAGCATTCTCCAAATCTTGCCAGTGAATTAAATTATTCGTGTTCAATGCAGCACCAATCACTGCTCGGCTTAATTGCATGAATTTATTACTATACCAGCATAAGAGAGAAATGTTAGCTTGGAGATTTTTCTTCTCAGAAACCATGGTTCTAGGGTGAAGAAGTAAATCGTTGAATTGTTGTCGAGTACCATCGCAAATATCAATCCACTTAAAACATGTCTGTTCACCCACTGAATCGAGCTGAGACAATAATTCATATGCCTCAGCAATGGTTTTAAGAACATTATTAAATTCTGTGATAGACATATTTGATATATATATATAAAAAATAAATGAAAATAACAAATAATAAATAACAAATAACAAATATAACAAATAACAAATATAAATAATGCTGTGAAGCGGGAAAGAATAGGAGTTACGGATAATTATTACGTGAAGCGTTCCAACATTCACGTAACAGGATAATTGGTAGGAAAGGATTGAGAAAGGATTATGGAGAGGAACTTCTTAATGTGAGTGTATAGAATATGTGAGAAAAAAAAAATTATTAGATAGCTCGGACTGGGATTCGAACCCAGAACCTTCCGAAGACATGTCGGCTACTCTACCAGATAATTTTGTATATATATATATATATATATAGGAAGGGGCTCTGTGTCGAGCGATCTACGATTATTGTGTGCGTTGTTGTTGTTTGGAATGTAGCAGCTCTGAAACAGAGCTTAACTACGGAGCTTGTGTGTTGTTGTTTGACTGTGTAGTCAGAGAGTTGGAAGAAGGGGGAAAGGTAGAAAAGGAATTTGATTGGGTAAGGCGTTTCGTGTAGACAGTGACACACACTCATCAGCTAGGCCATTCGTGTCACTGTCTCGGCCCAGGACGCCTGTGGAGTAGGAGTTGGAAATTGTTATATATTGAAACAGGCGTGGGGACGAGCGCTTACGAGAGGTGGTGATGTTAGTGCCATCTCGCAGCTTGGAACCGAACCCTAGATATATATTAGGGTGTGCCAAAATGTAACTTCCGTGAAGAACCTTTTAAAATTGGAATTTTCAGTTCCGCTTTTGAAATCAGCTGTGTTTAGGCCTTTCCTAAGATATTTTGGGGTGAGACGATAAATTTGATTTTCATAGAATTTTTTAACCGGAGTTTAGTTTGGGCACTTCCGCTGAAAATTCAAATTTTGGCCGGAAGTGTCCAATTAAACCTCCTGCTTTAATTGGACACTTCCGATTTCATAATATTAAAAGAATATATATATTGTATATATACATATATATACATATATTTAATTAAAAGAAATAAAATTTCTTTTAATTTTTCGAGCAAATCACCAATGGTAGGAAGAAAAAAAGGACTGACTCATAAAAAAAAAGTCATCCAACCAATATTTAATGAATTTACAGCCGTTTTTATAGCGGGAAACGTAAGAAATTGATAAATACTAACTCATAATGTTATGTAGATTTATTTTTTCTGTTTATTACCATTAAATTTCCCTACACTACAAATTTTTTTTTAGTTATTATGATTTCTCACCCATAATAAATATTAAAACAACACAAAAATTAATTTAAAAAACTACAAGAATAAAATTATAACATAGATCTTGCAATTTTTCAATATTTTTGTCGTTTACGAAAAAAATAAAAATGAAGATTATTTAATTTTTTGTAGCAAAATTCCTAAATTAGTAAAAAATTTAATTTTTCCCATTGTCAACTTTATTCACGCCAACTTTGTATAAGTAGAAATCATTCTTTGAAAAACTGCAGCAAGCAGTCCCAAGATGGCATATTCTATCATTGCTCTAGTTAACCCTTTCACGGTTCTGGGCGTTTCTCCCACTCTTTTCCCACTCGCGGGGCAAGGGGACTGCACGCAATCCAGTGAGCGGAGCGCAGGGGCGTATAGTAAAGGTTCTTAAAAAATAACTCTCTGACAAGAAAATGTTAAACAAATGTTTTTTTTTTTTATTTATCAACTTTGTTGGTACAGAAATTATAATTTATTTGTTATGAATATTCTTTAATTTTTTTATGTAATAAAACTTTGTACAGTGATAAAAAATTTAACTTGACTCAAGAGCAAGAATCTTAAACCAAGAACACTATTTTGAAGAAAAAGAATTTCTTGAGTCAAGATATAATTCTTGGTTCAAGAAAAATTTCTCGATTTAAGAATTTTTCTTCTTGCTTCGAGAGTTTTATTTTCTTTAAAATGGTGTTCTTGGTTCAAGATTCTTGATCTTGAGTCAAGTTAAATTTTTTATTAGTGTATACGTTAATATTTATACTCACTTTTTATCCTGTGAATGATATTTTGAGAAGCAATTAAATTTGCAAAGAGCTAGATTGCACTGTAAACATTCATATGACGATTGAATGAAATACCCACCTTTAGTTTTCCTTTTTTCATTCAAACATAAAGCACATGAGCGGTGTGGCCCATTAATTTTAGTTAAAATGTGAGAGTTCGAATTTTCACCTTCATAGACTGAACCTACTTTAACAGCAAGTTGCTTCTTTCGACTAGAAAAATTACCAATAAGTTGTTGACTTATTTTTTTATTAAACTCCAACTGTGATACTGGCTTCTCTTTTCCTTCGTTATAAATAATTTGACTATTCACAAGCCAGACGTCGATAACAAAAAAAAAGTAATATTTCCACCATTTATTTGAAGATCGACTCGTAGAATAATACTTTCTTTTTTGATCAGCTAAATCAACTCCACCCATGTACTCATTATAATTAGCAACAGATTTAGGGCAAGGAAAATCGATGTATTTTTTATCTTTCTCGGAGTACTTTTTTACCACAACGGTATCAGTCGGATCACAATTGGTAGACAAAATCGAAACTGCCCGATTATCTTGCCAGATTGTAGCAGTAATTCTGTTACATTGCATTTGCCGAATGTCACCTCTTTCTAATTTTAAATCTTTGGGATTTTTTAATTCTTTCGGCCATTCTTTACGATTTGTTCTGATCGTGCCACAGGCGTAAATATTATTTTCACTAAGTGCATTAAATAATTTTATTGACGTAAAAAAATTATCACAATATAAATGATGATTTTTTAATCCAAAAAAATCAGATAAATTCAAAACAACTTGTTCACCAAGCAACCATTCTTTATTTTTCTCTTCTTTTTTTCCCAAGTAAGGTTTAGCGTCAAGTACATAGCCGGTTTTAGATTCAGCAATTACCCACATTTTTAAACCCCATGATGTTGGCTTATCCTTCATGTATTGCTTAGCCGAAAAATTACCTTTATATGCTATCATAGCTTCATCAACAGAAAGGTCACGATCAGGACGATAAAAATATTTAAATTTGTCTAAAATATTTAACAAAGGGCGGATTTTGTAAAGCCTATCGTAATCAGGTGATTTTAATGGAGGCATTTTTTTATTATCATTGAAATGAAGATAACGATTTATTGCTTTGAATCTTTTATAACTCATTGCTTTTTTTATCATTGGACATTCAACAAAGTCTGTTCCAAAATACATTTCGATCTGAGGTAATTTCACTATACCCATGTATATAATTACTCCGAGAAATGCTTCCATTTCTTCAATTGTCACAGGTGACCAATCTTTGTCTGAATGACCGTCATCGTTCATTTGTTGGGCATACAAATTAGTTTGTTCTGTTGCTATTTCAAAAAATTCTCTGTCTAAAAATAAGTTTAAATAATTTTTTTCATTGCTTTCTTCAGGCAACATGTGTAGAGATCCAACTAGAATATTAAGAGCCCATACTGGGTGAGTACTTTCTAAAGGTGCCTAGGAACAAGTTTTTGTGTATGAAATAAAAAAAAAAAATAAAAGTTTTTTTTTGACCCACCCTAATATATATACGATATAACGCGGGGCTTGTCAGCACTATAGCGTCTACAATTCTTTAGGGATTTCAATGAAACTCAACATACTTGTTCTATAAACGATTACAAAGGTCGAGTTCAAATTTGAGCCAAATCGGTCAATTAATTTAGAAATTACAGCTTTTTAAAATTTTTAAAATTCGAAAATTCCATATTTTTACCGCTTTTCCTTCAAATAACTTTTAAACGCGTCGAGATATTTGAATTCTGTAAAATGCATCTAAAAGCTGGGAAAAAAAGCTTTAATTTACATGTTCACATATATTTCCAGGCCAAAAAATTTCTATTCTGGGTTCGTTTCTATGAAATTTTGCTCTTGCAGTCGTTTTGTTTGCTTTGATAGTTGTAACTTAATATTAAATAGAAACATTTTCAATAAGTTGATACTAGAATTCTACTGACTGAATTCACACTATTATAATACTAAATCAAGCAGATGTTTATTTTGAACAAAATTAGTTCTAAATAGTTTTAAATTAATTATTTAATTTTTCTTTAATTAAAGAATTATGTTACATATTATTATTAATTTTATTTCACAAAAAACAAATTTGTCTTTATTTGAGAAATCTACTTCCATTTCGGCTGCCGAATGGGCTTTTTTTTATTTCATTAGACCATACACATCCTGTGAAAGCTTGATCTTGATTATTACTTTTATAATCTTCATCTTCGTCACTAAAAGAATAGCCAGAGCTATCACTATCATAATTAGCGTTTTGATTTTCCGTTGCACTAAATTATTATTAAATTTAAATGAAAACAATAACCTCTTTCATAATTTACACGGTAAAGCTATAAAAACAATAAATACGGCCCTGAGTGAGCACGCGGCGGGCATGAAAATCTGGTGGCGGGAGTTAGTCCGCTCACGCGACTGGCTATCCCCACTCCGGGAAAAAAAGTACGACTCAGTCTGAATCGACCGTGAGAGGGTTAAAACCAATTTTACTTTTAGAGGATTATTTTTAGGAGAGGGGGTACGAAAAACAGATGCTAGTCATTGAAACCGTAGTGTGTGTGTATATGTATAGAGAATATAGTAGTCGACGAGTACAGTAACCATGGAGACCAGATAAGGAGCACGAACTCCATGTATGCAAATAGGGCTACCAAAATAAGAGGGCGCTGGTGCTCGATATGTACCAAAGCGGTGGGGGAATGAGGCAGCAGTTTCAAATAGAAATAATAATTCGAAATTATAAAGTAAAACTCGTCGAGTTAAGTCGGAATATAGCAAAATTTTTAAAAAGTTTCGTCATGAGGACCATTGCAATAGTTAGATTTCTATGAAATCTACTAAAAAGTATAATTAAAATACAAATACAAATAGTTATTATTTATTTCATCAGATAGAAGATGTTAATCTTATCAATTAAAATTCAAGATGGGTTTCTCAGGATTATTTCAATAAGATTTTTTAGGTCACTAATTTCGAAGTTTTTTTTTAAAGTTTTCATCTTTTCTCTTTTTAATTGATTCCTTTTGTTGAAAGTTTTACCCAGAAAATATAGTCGCATAGTTATATAAAAATCGATGATATCTTTCGTTATTTCGAGCTGATGGATCCCACATCCAACAAACGATAATTGTGGTAGCATACTTTCAATTCTATCCAATATTTTATATATTATGCCACGGCTTAACCCTACTCTGCCAACAACATCTAAAAAAGCAGCTTCTAATTGCATGGTGAGTTGAAATAAATTGTCAGAAGCCCTCGATAGTCCTCCATATTTTTCCATCAAGTCAATAAACCGATCACGACAATTCGGTTCATCGTTAGATGATTGAAGAGTATAGAAGCATGATGAGCACTTACATTTCAATTTCATTTTTCTTACGATATACCCAGCCATATACGCTTGAACTTCTCGACTAGTAGACACAACATCATAATCATGATGTTCGAGGGACTCTAGAGTTGTTTGAATCCTCGATGTTGGTTCAGTAGTTAATGGTTCAGAGGCGTTTAAATCAATTCTTGATACGCAAGATGTATAATTGAGGTCATTCTCACTTACAGAACTTCCAACGGTATCATTAAACGAACTCACAGAACTTCCATCTGCATCGTTGGATGAATTATCGTTCCAAATATCACCAATTGGTACAGTCCTTTCCAGCATCTTGTCAATTTTTTCTAACCACTCCATTCGTGGTTGACGAGACATTTTTAACGAATCTTCTGTTTTCATCAGAGTTTGGAGCAGTTCAACTCGAGTAACATTTGAGCCTTTTGGAGGCTTAATCATGGCATTGCAGCAATATAATCGGAAAACTTGACCGAACTGCCGGGGTGTTGGGTAATCATTGGCACCACAAGAATATCTCATATTGAAAATAATCTCTGTAAAATACACAATTATAATTATATTATTATTATTAAAAATGGTAATACAAATCTGCGAATTGAATACTTCTATTAGGCCATCACCTCGAGATTGTCTTGAGTCAAACGTGATGTTATGAGATAGTTATATCCATAGTTATGGTGTAACTCTGATAAAATTTGTAGTACTGCTCGTAAGGTAACGTTAAAACCGGATATAGTGCTAGCAGATATTGGAAAAGAATTTTTCTTTGATGTGGATTTAGAAGTTGATTTTTTTGAGATCGTATTTTGTGGAATTACTTGATTTAGGGTTGAATTTTTTGATATAGATTGTCTAGGAGTGATTTTCTTTGAAACTGTATTTTTTGGAGTGGAATTCTTTGGAGTAGAAGCATTAGGAGTTTTCGTGTGAGTATACATTTTTTCCCAATCTTCTAAAAACTTCAATAAAGTCCGAATTGCCTATGTGTTACAGGTAAAAGGAAATGAAAATTTGGAAAATATTTATGTACGGAGAAAAACATGTAAATAAAAATTGATAAAAATGTATCGAGGATAAAAGTAATAATTGGAAGCGTCATAAAAATAATAAGCAACTATTCTACTTGGATATAAATTTCTAAAAGCGTTTAGGAATTAGTAATGCGAACAGTAGTGTAATAAAGTGTTAGTATTATTTATAATGTATTATCTCCAGCCAGCATCGATTATGGGTGATTTTTGTGTTATTACTCATCCAACTTGTCTTCTTCAATTTTTCATTGAATAACGAAATGTTTGAAAATCCACTGAAAACAGGAAAATGATTGAATAGATTGAATTTTGCTTCCTTGGTTTTAATGATTTTGTTGATTGATTCCTGATTCATAAAGTATTCATAAAAACAGAATATAATCGAAGCAGTCAAATCCGCCATCAGCTGGAATAAATCTGTAAATTATTGAAATTTTTCTCAATTAATTTGTTATTATGATTTGTTATTTGAAGTTAATAATTGGTTAGAAAGCAAAATAAAAATTAGTTATAGTTATTAAAATTTTTATGAAGCAGCCTAAAGCGGAAAATAATGATTAAAAAAAAATTAATTTGAGTCTGAAAGCAAAATAATACTTAAAGGTTAATGAAAGCATTTCTAAATATTTGTAAAAGTAATTATTATTAGTAGTAAGTAATAATCATATATTATTAGTAAGTCACTATATTTTTAATATTATTAATTATTAGTATATTAAAATATGTAGATAAAAGTTAAAAGTATAAAAGTTAGGCAAAAAAAATTTTGAAAGCTAAAATTTTCTAATGTAGTATATATTAAACTATTTACTCCATTTTTTCAATTACCCGTAGAATTTTATAATTTAAAAATTTGTCAAGTTTTAAGTTAAGATCAATACTAAAAAAACTTAATAAAAATTATCCCATCTATTGAATTCACTTCATAACTAAAAAAAAAAAAAATATAGAGCCTAAGTAGTGTTCTCAATTTTTCTCAACAATCCCATTAGTGTGATAGTTGTTAATTTTTAGGAGTTAATTACTCTTTTGTTAATTGGTTAGCAAAAATTGTTAATTTTTAACTAAAATTCTGATGTTTATTGCAAATTCTGTAAAATCCTCATTTTTTTAATTATTATAATTATAAATTCGTATATCATGAATTAATTTATTTTGCCAATAGAATTATTTTTTTACCATCGCAACAATCGACATAAAATTCTTAGGGTTTAATGATATCCATAGCAAAAAGTCATCGTTAAACAAACAAGTTTGATTAATTTTGTTAATGAAACAATATTTTTTATATTTTTTATTACCTGTTGTTGTTCACAAGTATCTTTAAAGTACAGAGCATTTTTAGCATCATGGGAAGTCATTGCTTGAATACCATCATCAATAATTTTAGTAAATTTTTCAGTGGGTTCTGATCCTTCAAATTTTTCATTACCATTTTCTCTTAATACCGTCATTGCGTAACGAACTTCCCGTGAATATAACTATTGATATTGAAATTTATTTAGTGTTATTTGGGAAATGGAATGATAAATTGTAAATTTTTACCTGATAAGCTAAAGGAACAGACATCTTTTGATATAGCTTAGGATCTAGGTGGGCTGGTGTGAGTTTGTAAGCCATAGCTAAATTTGGCTTTTCAAATTGTTCTACTGGTAAAAGATTTTACCAATATTTTCTTTTAACAAGTCCTACAGGTGTCTATAATAAAAGAAAGCTAGTTAGATTAATGACATTTTGATTAATGTACACTGATAGAACGATTTATTAACTATTAATAATTTACTTTATTTGGAGACAATTATTTAATTTATTAAATCTTAATAAATATTTTCTAACATTCAAGAAATATTTGTTTGGGAGAAAAGTACATTTATTAATAGTTAATAAGTATTCATTAACTAAAAGAATTTGGGAATCGGGTTTTTGGAGTTTACTCCTTAAGAATCGATTTTCATATATAAGGCGCCCGGTATGAGAAAAATATGAGAGGTAAAATCTACTGATGAATGACCTCGTTACGTTTTTGGTGCGCAACCTCTATTCTGCGCAAACTTTTTCTTTTTAGGCGCGAGCATTCAAACGTTCACGGGGTATGTTGCGGGTCAGCTTACGCATTAAGTATACCTATATATGTTATTAGTTATTAGTAATAACTTCCCGCATGGAAAAATATATATGCGAAAAATATATACAAATATATATTTTCACATATATTTTTTTGCGCTAAATATATGTCCACATATATGTTCACATATATGCGTAGATATATGTTCGCATATATGCGTGCATATATGTTCACATATATGTGCGCATATAAGTGTCTAGAGATACACAGAAAAAAATTTAACTTGAATCAAGAAAATAATTTTGAAAAATTCAACTTTCTTGATTTGAGTAAAAAAATTCTCAAACTTAGAAATTTTTTTTTCAGTGCATGCTTACATATATGTCTACATATATGTAAGCATGTATCTCTGCATATATGTCAGCATCTATGTGAAAAATATATGTTGACATATTTTTTTTTGCGTAAATATATGCGGCACATACATTATATATGCGACATATATTTCTGACATATATATTTCTCCATGCGGGATA